>BGPR01003357.1:117926-140174 GCA_013235015.1 Araneus ventricosus | reverse complement strand
CCACATTATCTCAGAGTCACAAAGAGCTACTCCAGTCACATAATCTCAGAGTCACATAGAGCTATTTCAGTCACATAGAGCTATTTTAGTCACAGAAAGTCACAGTTGAGTAATGTAAGTAAGTCTACACCCCTCAATCCCAGCTGCCGTTTCGCAGAGACAAACTCCAGTCGAAATTTTTTTGGGTGATGCTGACGAGACAAAGACAGACAGATAAGCTTGCTGGTTGGTGCCGCAACGGTCAAAGATGGACATCAGATACAGCGATGCTCGCTGGTGTGGATGCAAATCTGTTTCTACGAGACTGTTTTTATCTTCTGTTGAAACTGGATGTTATCTAGCAAAACTCGCTTGGAGTCTTGTAATTGGACCCTGGAATCGACAGTCATTTTTCAGACAGTGAGATCACTTTTTCCCCAGTTAGAAGACACTCCCAACGAGTTTATGTTTTTTCACTTTTGTGCTTTCCTAATTAATTTATTTTTTAATAACACTCAGGTTGCCATCTATATATTGTAGATTGATTTAATACCATTTTCAGCATGTATTCTATTGGTATCAGCAGGCATTAGGTCTATTTTATTCTCACGGATTCAGGGGAAAATTTCGGTGTGCTGCTCAAAGTCAGCACTGGGCGTTTGAGGGTTAAAAATGGCACAAAACGGAGTAATGTTTCGACTCCACGGCCCCTCTAAACACTGGCTCTCTCGGCCTTCATTTTCTTCGCGCCAGTGTAAAAACTGAGATTGGTTCTAGGCGCAACCAGAGTTTTGCGAATCAGAAGGTGTTTTGCAAATCCTCCTGATCCGCAAAGCATTTTCCCGCCAAAAATTTCTTTAAAGGTCCGGAATAAATGAAACTCCATGGGGGATAAATCTGGACTATAAGGTGGATGTTGCAGGACCTCCCATTTCCGTTGTTCCAACCACTGTTTGGTTTGATTTGACGTATGGGGTCTTGCTCCACCGTCCAAAAAAATCATTCCTTCACGTATTCGTCCTATCCTTTTCTTTTTAATGGCTGTATTCAATTTCTGGACAGTTTTGGCTGGAAGTTTGTGCTTCGAGGATCAGAAGTATTTTGAGAACACCGTTCTGCAATACTTCAAGCAACCTGACAAACAGCAGTACCATGAAGGAATGTTCAAACGAGTGTCTCGCTGGGATAAATGTCTCAACATTTATGAAAATTATGTCGAGAAATAAACAAAAGTATGTATTTTTTGTGAAATGTATTAAATATTTTCCAGAATTATAATTGTCAGTGTCATTTCGCCCTGTACCTTTATTTTCAGACCACCCTCGTATAAAACATACAACTGATATAAAGTCAGTACAATCTGCTAGCAGGCCTATGTGGCTTAGTGGTAAGATCTCTACTTCGGAGGCTGAAGATTCCAGGTTCGAAACCCGATATCAATGAAGATTCGTCGAGTATGTGGGCCTATGCGCGTTTGATACGGCGTCGTAAGTCAAACTTCCTTCCCCCCCGGTGTGGCTCAGCAACCTTCAGATGAGATGGCAGCTGAGCCATTTTCCCCGTCATCGGACCGCGGTTAAAAATAACGACATGCGTCCCAAAATGGCAATCATTCATTCAATACCCAGGAGAGCCGACTCAGCCTTGAGGTTTTCGAGTGCAGTTTGCCTCTCCTGGAGGAGGACATTCCAGCAGACAGATAGACATGGGGAAACTGTGGCCAAAATTTAACATCAAATACTGAAGGAAAATTAAAATATTGCCAATTAAAAGAACAAAAGATAAATTAATAAAAATGCGATACCCACAATTTTTTTAAAAAAATGAAAATAAAATAAAACAAGCAATATATAAAAAAAAATTTTTAAGTCATTTCCTACTTAGGTGATTCGAGATATAATGAAAAATGTACTGCTCATGCGCAAAGATACGGATGAAATATGGGGGTGCTTCGATGATCCCATGGGCCATCCATATACCAAAGAACCAAGTCTGTTAATAGTTTTCAAGATGTAATGAAAAACGTACTGCGCATGCGCAAAGATATGGCTAAAATATGGGGGTGCTTCGATGATCCCATGGTCCATCCATATACCAAAGAACCAAGTCTGTAATGTTAATAGTTTTCGAGATATAATGAAAAACGTACTGCGCATGCGTCACGCAAAATATGAAATGACAGACAAGAAAGCGAATGAATATTGCATTGTCATCTAGTGAGCTCTGTTTAAAGTTTCGAGTCTCCAGCTCATCGGGAAGTTAGTTTAAAATCGATTGCAAAATTTGAACCAGATATATAAATAAATATATATATTGAGAGTGTGAACTAATAGTAGGAATTGAAAAAACACACCAAGTAAACGGCTGAAGTTACAGATAACAAATATAGAAAAGGGGATTTAACAACAAGTATAAACGAAAGAAAATGGCGCATAATAATTGAAACAAAGACGCAGAAGTAATCTAGCACACGCATAATAAAAAACGATACAAAAGTAGACAAAAAATTACAGCTCCAAATGAAGTGCAAAAGATACAAAAAATAAAATTTAAAAAAACAGGGCACTTTGTCGTTTCAAACGGGACGTCGCCGCAAATTATTTTGATAGCAGTGGCGTAACTATATGGTTATAGAATTGACAAAATGTCAAGGGCCCACATTCCTAAGGGGCCCCGGATCGAGGAGTTGCAATTCCATAGTCACAAAGATGTTGCTACTGATGCTGATGGGTTCAATTTTCTCAGGTCCGTTTCAACTCAACTCTTCGGCATTCCGTCTGTAAATTTGTTTGTTGCGCAGTCACGCGTTGTTCGATTTTCTTCGAAATTGGTATGAATGTTCCTTGAAGTCATTAAAAATGACGGAAATCTAAAGATTTTAATTTTGATTCCGCTTCAAGACAGTGGCCGTTTTAATGGTTTCAATGTTTGTTGGGTTTGGTATGAGTAAAACGTTTCAATCATTTCGATAATGACAAGGCATTTAATTGAATTTGGTTAATACAGATAAAATCAGGCATTTAATTGTATTTTTGCGTATACTGATAAAAGCATAGACTTGTTTCAATATTTCGCATTCGAAAAAATGGTTATACCTTTAACTCTTTAACAACGCCACTGTTTTCCTCGCCATTCAATGATAAACATCTGATCGCCCGACAACGCCCAAACCGTCATTATAGGGTTAAAGATTCCGACAGAGAACATATATTTTTATGGACACGGAAATATAGTTACGATTCTGTTTGAAGGATAGCTATATTTGAAATTGAAAAAAAATCTATTTATTGAAATTGCACCAACCATTGCTGGTCAAGTCATTATGAAAGTGGCACAAAACCGCTTGTGGATATTTTGAACATATTCTGGACATAAATAGATTTGAGTGCATATTCGGAGAAATCACATTTTTCAAATTATTAATAGAGTGGATGGGTGAAAAATAAAAATAACTTATTTTTCAAGAAACTAAAATTTATTAGTGTTTCCTTTAGTCTTTTTAAAATATTAAATTGCGTCCCGAAATTCGATATTCTGTGAAATCATCAGATATTTTAAATCTTTCATATGCATCTAATCGAAATAAAGGGTTCTTCTATGAAATGGATTTCAACACTGATGTCGGCTATATTCTTTGTCTGCTTTTCTATCATTCCCCTTCTTTTCCATTTGTTCTATTTATTTTATTCTCTAAATTTAGAAATGGTAAAAAAAAACTCCTTTCAAGTCTTCTAATGAAGAAAACCTATCACGGGATCCGCTTTTATTTGTCTTGTCAGAGAGTTCTTATATAGATTTTGATTTGAAAGATGTTTCAGCTGCAGGGCTAAAAAGTCACATTCAATTTTATCTATGAAAAAGTAATTCGAAATGTCGAATTCTCTTTTTTTGAAGTGGAAAAAATATGTGGATTTCTTTTTCGTATATATATTATCCATTTTAACGGCCGAGTTCATTTTAGAATGCAAAATGATTTACATACTATGTAATCTTATGAACTTTAAATAGCAAATCTAAAATATTATGTTCAACATCATAAAACAGTATTTGTAAAAGTGATGCATAAAATAATGGCCAATGCTCTTAAATGGAGAGTTCAGGGTTACCAAAGTAAAACAAGTCCATGAGATTCATCTCTGAGAAAAGAGTTCAGCTACATTAAAAACAGCAGTGGACTTGTAATTGTTCTTGCTGCATGGTGGATGCAAACTGAAATATGGACTTGAATCCTTATTAAACAGAAAACACACCATTTCCACGATAGTACCACAGTGTTAATGGAAAATGGGCAAAATATGGACCATCATTAGCACTTTTGACATGTGACAGAATTTTATATATATCTATATAAGGTTGGTGCCTATAAATTTCGAAATAATGTGACATAATCGATTCCTAAGGTTGATTGTTGGAATTCCATATCTGGATTGACTTTTTCACAGTAATAGTTTTTAATCTTATTAGTTTTCTGTATTTCAATGTGTGAATAATATTAGGTTATATTGTTTATTATATTTAATTTTAAATGAGGGTTTAATAGGTGTATATGATGAAAATGTTATTTGAGTTTTAATGGTTTTGAAAAATATAGAACTATATATATATAGTTAAATATTTTACAAACTGTTAAAACTCAAAAAACCTTTTCAGTATATACACTTATTAAACCAATAATTAAAATTAATTATAAAATAATATTACCTAATTAATAATCATACAATGAAATACAAAAAGATAATTAGATTATGAACTATCACTATGGAAAAGACAACCAGATTTGGAATTCCAACAATCAAATGCCAATCGATCTTATGAAACGATTATTTCGCATTAAATTCGAATTTTAGAGGTACTAACCTTCTGCGAAGGACAATTGTTGGAAAAAAGCAAAAAGTAGGAGTAAATCTGCAAAATATTTCAAGGAAAGAATATATATATATATATATATAACAAATACGAAACAAACATAGCAGAAATGTAAAAGCAACATGTACAAAATAAACATTCATAAAACAAAATGTCAAGAAAAAATCTGCGGTAAGAAAAAGCCGAAAGTGGAATATATATAAAAGGGGAAGATAAAATAATATAGAAAAATATAACACAAACGCAACCGATTTTACCGATTTACTACAGTCTCTCCATTTTATTTTAACATTTTTTGACTTTCATGATATTGATATATATACATTCACAAAGATCCAATTCAATAATATACAAAACAGTGAAAAAAAAACGATCACAAAGATCAAAGATTTACAAAATGAACCAGAACGTAAAAAACAAAATATAATAACTGATCCAGAGAAAAACTAATTCAAAATAGTAGGAAAACAGATACACTATGGTAAACAAAATTAGAAAAGGAAAATTCTCCAACTAACCCGGTGAATGCTCTTAATGCAGTATTACATCCGAGGTTCGAGAAATATTATCAAAAGAAAAAAATACAAAACTATTCTAGAAAAGAGAGAGCAATCAAATAATAAACAGAACGCTAACGTATAGGATGCGTTTTCAACAGGGAAATCAAATACGAACGTGTATCATATCTCTAAATAATAAAAATGAAAATAATTCTATGTATAATCGCACACGGAATTATTTTCATTTTTGTACCTTTCATTACTTTACTGGGATAAGTCGTGACACCTGCTTTCGCCAAATGTGTTTCTAATTGAATTAATCTTTTGATGCAGAGCGTTATTGTGAAAACATCGCATGAAACTTTCTGGTTTTAGATATCTCCTTCAATTGTGTTCATTTGTGCACATATTTAATTCTTACGGGTCTATTCTGGTACCCCCGGCTGGGTTGGGAGACGTCACTCTTTCCGCACGTTAACAACTGGAAATGTGACGTTCCCAACCCAACCAGAGACCCGTAAATCTAGAAACACGTTAGTAGTGGGAGAAAGACGGCTTCTCCGCGATGTTTCGATATTCTGAAAATGAATATAGCTTGGATAGACTGGTTCCAGTTTGAGGAATTAGGCTAGTGGTTCCCAAACTCATTTTTCCTATACAACTACTGTCACACACCCAAACCACTCCCTCGTGCGAAGAAGTGCTTATATTACGTTCAGGACTTATTATAATTATTATTAATCCATCTGGAAGGAACTGATCAGATAAGTTTACGGTTACACAAACCCCTCTCAGGGTAAAGCGACCCTGTGCACATTAATACGAATAACAGAATGCTTAAAATGAACATTTGATTGCTCGTGATTTCCGAAACTGTGGCGTCGCAAATCGAGTTCAAAAGAGAACGAGGCAATTAGTTAACAAAATTTAAATTTCGGTGTTCAAACTGTTCTTCGTCATCTACAATACAGATTTGAGCCCTTGTTTAAATTTCACTTTGCACACGTTTTAGCATATAGTTGGTGCGCTAGCAAAAGTAACAGTAATGCATCATCGAAAGTCCCGCAAAGTTGGCGGAAAGGTCGCATACACCTGCTGTTTGAGTTATTCCCACAGGAAAAACTATAAAGGTAAAGTAAAAGTATCAAGTCATTTTTTGTCCGAAAAATAACATTTTCTCCCTTTGTTTATGTCTTATGACGTCATAATTTCGGAAAATGCTTACAAAGAAGTGCAGGATTTTAAGCGTATTGTTCTTCGTATTAATGTGCGCAAAGCTGTCTTTTCGTACTAAATCGCTAATGCTTTACAACTTCGTAATTGACATTTCCCCCTATTTTGTACCGTTTTAGAGATAGGAATGTTAATTCCGGAGTTTGACACTAGGTGTCGCTTTAAGCGGGTTCATCGCGTAGCGCATAGAAGTTTTACTATAACTCGACACAACGTTCATGACTTAGCTGCCGTCGTTCCGAAGTTAAGGGGGGTGGCCCTTATATAAGTGGGCACCCTGTGTATTTAAGGTAATAATACGAGTTCTTGTTATTAATATTTCATTGCTTCCAGTATGCTTTTGGTCTTGTATTAATTTTACTTTTGATACGAACTCAGGAAAAATAAGTGCATTACTAACTTTACTTTCGAAGACCCCTAACTGGCTTCCCGCGTACCCTGGGGTACGCGTACTGCAGGTTGAAAACCTCTGAGCTATGTTTGTAAAGTATCATTAATTAAATAAATATACAAATAAACAAATATAGCGAAAATTAAGAAGTTAATGTAATAAAATCAATCCTAGAGTAATTCGATGGAAACAAAAAGCAAAAAACAAAACAAGGAATCCTTTCTGGTTCACTTTGTCAAGGGTTTTTTGCTTTTCGTTTTCATCGAATTACACTAGGATTGATTTTATTACCTTAACTTCTTAATTTTGGCTATATTTGTTTATTTGTATATTGTTCTTTGTTTTTTGTTTAGCTGCTACAATTGCGCGCTTCTTAAACATTGTTATAATTTTTCTAACTTCTTTTCTTTTCACAATAAAATTCTTTTGTTCTTTTAACTTTATTGTATGATAATTAAAATATTTTTTCTTGTTCTAGTATTAAATTTTGTATTGTTTTAAAAAAATTTTAAATTTGCTATAATTTTTCTTGTTGATTGTTTGCATACTAATTAAATAAATACATGTTTTACCTGACATTATATCTCGACAGATAAAACCAATAAAAACACTCGATTGCCATTAACTGCAAGTTTCAAACTCCAAAGAAATACCTTTTGGAGCTGCAGTTCAAAGCTCTCATAAATCAGATGAGGGCAATTTTGGAATCTACCAAATGCAGAGCGAAAGAGTCATTAGGGTCTCGGCAAATAAAATAAGTTTCGGGGAAAAGAAGTAAACTTTTCTTTCGAATAGCCGAAAGAATAAGAATAACTTTACTTCCAATAGCTATATACATAGATGGTTTTAACTCAGAAAGGAATAAAAAAGGCTCGAAAATTCTAGCGCTGTGTATGGAAAGCCTTTGTTATATCTCCTCGCTGTTTTTCTTGCCATTGTGTGGGCAGAGGAAAGGAAAAAATCTCCCGACCTTTTAAGGAACTGCGAGGAAAAAAAGCTGGAGATTGAGCATAATGGCACGATGGCATAATGGCACGATGCCACTTGCTTTCGCATTTTCACACAAAATGCTTTTCTTTGAATCGATTGGAGAACTTTATTCGTGTCGCTTTGGCGTCGGTGGATTCACTGCAAAAAACCGCTTTCTGAAGCGTGAAAAAAAATCTAAATAATTGATTTTTCTTACTTGAAACATCGGTGAAATGCATTTTAGTGTTAAGTTTACGTATATGTCATATTTTACCGACATTTAATGTTATTACGTGAAAAACCGTAAATGTATTTAAGGGGACATACCACTGTTAAACCTCGACAATTTTCGATTTCATGAAAAAATATATATTGTTGCAAAAATCTTACTGTGGGTGTATGGTGTAAACAGTCCAACACGCAGCATAATGGAGAATGAAGGTTTATTTACAAATATGCAGGAAAACACGTAGCACAGGTACAGGAAAAAATAGTTCTTGCACAGATTACCAATGTAAACAGACAACAACTCACAGGTAATAACAGTTCAGCACTTTGTTGTCTAACAACACAAACAGTCAGAAAATAACTAGCAACGACAATAACTGCACTTTCAATAGCCCTCAGCTTACCAGCTTACTAGCTCGCACAGCGGATAGCACTCCAAAGACGTTCGCGCTCCAAGGCGATCCCAGTCGACCAACAACACCCTCCGTCGTCCAAGCGCTCTCCTTATATAGTTTCCCACGGCAGGCCGTGACGTCACATGGAATGATCTAGCACATTCGTGGCATATATTCTCTCCTAATAGAAATATCGAGAAGATTCCAGCACCTTTGATATCCCATATTTCGTTGCCAAGGTCGGGGAACCAGACGTGGCTGCTGCTAGTCATCCCATACTTATCCCTGTAAAACTCTCTTCCCAACCATAAGACTCACATTGCTGGGAAGCGACTTTCCATGTTTGTAACAATATATTATTCCCCAGTCTTTTCTGAACAATTTAAAACAATCCGCGTTAAAAAAATTCCCATAATTATGAAATTTATGAAGGAAAATGTATCAGCTGTTCAACGTAAATATTTAAAATGGCCATATCTTTAAAGCGCTATACCTCAAAACGCGTTTTTCTTTATATTGCATAAACAATATCTCAAGAACTATTGAATATTTTTACTGAATATGTATTGTGCTGTGTTCTACAAACTAAACCAAAATTTTTGTACATATTTTCTCCAATGAAGTTTTTTTCGGTGGATCGGTAAAAAAAGTTGAATTTTTAACTATTTTAACATTTTATTTTCAATTGGTATATAAAATAGAAATTAAATTTAAATGCTAATAAATTCAGGTTCAGTTTCTTAAACAGACTGTTTGGATTACTTAGATACCCAAAATATTATGTTCAGACCAATATTTTATCCGTAATCATGCGCGCAAGGTGACTGTCTCATTCATTTTCTTCTCCAAAAATTATTTACATATTTATTACTCTCTCAAATAAATACATACCAATATAAAGGTTTGAAAATGTGTGTACTATAAGAGAAACAACAGATATTTTTCTAGTAAAAAAGTGAGTTTGTGATTTGCATTGCTTCGGAGATATAATGTATCGAATTTGACAGTTTTCCTCCCATTTTTTCGAGGTTAAAGAGTCTTATGTCCCCTTAACTTAGTGAGGTTATTATTATTTTTCATATGCCTGTAAATATATAGACTGTTTGCACATTTAATGAACGTTTTTAGCAGAATACGAAAAGAATCATTTAGCTTAAATCAAGTAATCTGCCACAGCAATTATTTGCTCTTGATTCAAAGAATCATCTGATATAAAAACTGGCGTTTGAAAATAAGTAATGGATCGAAGGATAAGTTTCTGCTTTTCCCAAAAAGAAATTCTCCATTCTGTTATCCTCCTCAGACAGAAGACAAACTTTGAATTTTTAATTTCATTAACTTTTGCATTAATAGTTTCTAAATACATTCAAACGTTTCAAAAAAATGTCGAAAAAATATTTCCATTTTTTTAATTGAGAAATAATTTTAAAAAAAGATTATAATGATTCTCAGATAAGTCTCCACATTTTGCATAGGAAATCTAATAAGATGAGTATTGTGCTTTACAAATCATACTCCTACGCTTTTATAAAAAATTATTTCAACTTCAAAAGGATTGTGTTAAGAATACCTTCTTAATACATTATTATATTTTCAATATTCATTTATCAACGAGCCAATGTCTTCTGGGAGGAAACACCAAAATTATTAGGTCTTTTTCTCCAAGTAGCTAAGAGTTATCACAAAACTAATAATGCACTTTAAAAATATGACCTTTACTCTACATATTACTATGTAAAATAACTTTTCAACAAATAAATATCTAATGATATAAGAACTTAGTTTTCCGAGTACGAGAAATATTCCGTTCTCCAGAAAATGCCGTTTTTAAATGTCTGTAAAAAACATATTGCCGGGAGGCTGTCTCTGCGAAACGGCCGCTAGGATTGAGGGGCGTAAACTTACTTACCTTACTTAACTGTGACTTTCTGTGACAAACGTAGCTCTATGTGACTAAAGTAGCTCTGTGTGACTAAAGTAGCTCTATGTGACTAAATTAACTCTTTGTGACTCTGAGATTATGTGACTGAAGTAACTCTTTGTGACTCTGAGAATATGTGACTGAAGTAACTCTTTGTGACTCTGAGAATATGTGACTGGAGTAGCTCTATGTGACTAAATTAACTCTTGGTGACTTTGAGATTATGTGACTGAAGTAACTCTTTGTGTCTCTGAGAATATGTGACTAAAGTAGCCTATGTGACTAAAGTAGCTCTATGTGACTAAAGTAGCTCTATGTGACTAAAGTAGCTCTATGTGAAAAAAAAGTAGCTCTATGTGACTAAAGTAACTCCTGGTGACTCTGAGATTATGTGACTGAAGTAACTCTTTTTGACTCTGAGAATATGTGACTAAAGTAGCTCTATGTGACAAAAGTAACTCTTTGTGACTCTGAGAATATGTGACTAAAGTAGCTCTATGTGACAGAAGTAACTCTTTGTGACTCTGAGATTATGTGGCTGGAGTAGCTCTTTGTAATTGAGCATCAGCTTGATTTCGTCTCCGCTTCAATTAATCACTTCGCCGACTCATTTTGGCAGTTTCTAGAAATTTCTAAGAAACAAAATTTGGAAAATCCAGTTAGGATACCGCTCACAACCGACTGAAGCCGCGAGACAGTTAGGTACGAGAAAGCGCGGAAGCTAGTTGGTCACTGCGCATCGGTCGCTGTGACGTCATCAAAATTCTTCGTGATGTTCACCAACTTTGCAACTCGGCTGTGACTAAACCGTAATTGCAAATTCTAAAATTCTTTTTCAAATCTTTAATGTCAGCCTTCAACCTTTCTCTGTTAAATGCCACTCATAACTCAATAAGACTAATTACTCAATTAAAGCCAATTCTCTATGTTATTTGGTTGCGGAGCTATAAGCGTCTAAAAATACCACGAAAAGCGTCATAATTTTTTCCTTTCCCGACACTTGATTGGACCACTATGGAGGACGTAAGTTCACGTCAAAAAAATCCAAACACGTTTTAGCTGATAAATGAATAATAATTTTTTGCACACGCTTTAGCTGTTAAATGAATGATCATTTTTTGTACACGTTTCAGCTGATAAATGACTGATAATTTTTTGCTATCTATTGACAAGATCTACAATCAATTCCGATATATCTGGAGGCATTTGAATTAATGTAGTGAAAGTTTGAAAAAGTGTTGTTCAGTGTCTGCTACAGGCGACGCTGGGACTGAGGAGGTTATTCAAGAGCGTCGTAAAGAATTAATATACATTATGTCCACTTTAACCGTGGAGCATTAGCTAATTTTTAAACCATTTCGATATTACTTCTATATTTCGAGGTCTAGAAATACGTTAAATGACATAAATAATTATATTCCATGCTGTTTGTGTTAATAAATGTATTTCTGAAGAAATTACGAAGTATAAAGTTTTGCACTGTCCCCTGGTCCTATGAGTCATATTTAGTGAAATATTTTAAACAAAAAAAATTCAATTTTTTTGTTCAACTAAAGCTGGTCGATTTTTGAAGCTTTGAATTTCCTTACATTAAACCAATCAGTGGCCACCTCTAGCAAGCGACGAGCTTTGATTGGCGGATCTTTCTCAAGGTGTTCTTAGGAATGTTCTAAAATTTAGACTTCAGGTTACATTTATTGACTCGAAACACATAAAATATAATTTTTTACCCCATTTAAGGTATCCGACTGTGTGCGGAGACATTCTTTTGAAAAAATAACTTATATATATATTTTTAATGTTATTTTTCATCTGCATATGTTTTAAAACTACGAAAATATTGTAAAATTAGGCTTTCAAAATAATATTTTTTTTAAAAACTGAGAAATTTGAAGAAAATGACTAAAATATTTGCCTTACGCCAACAGCCATAGACAAAATCATATTCTAAATGTACATAAATCCTTGTAGGAGTACATTTTTATGACAGTTATCTGTGTTGCGCTCTAAAATATTTTTTGTACTTCAAAACAGTTTTGAGATATAGCTGAACATAGTTACTAAACTGGTAATTTTTCATAAAAAATGCTTTTCGTTTATATTTAAGCGCTTAAAAATAATACTTGATTTTAAAATTGGCCTTAGTTTTTAGAAGGAAACATCGAGCATATTACAGAAAATCATCTCGGAAAATTTCATATCAATACTCGAATAACTTTTTGAGAAAACATTGTTACGGTCGACGGTTTTCCTCAGAAATATCATTCTCAGAAAACGCATTTAAAGTTTTCATGCAACATAAAATAATGCTTACAGTTCGGTAATAAAACAGCTGTAACTCCATTTGTACTTCACGTATTAGGCCATGATTAGAAAGGAAACCCTGTATAATGGAAAATGACATATAATTAGAGATTTAAAAAAGTAAAAAATAAATCCTCACATAATCAAAATAATATTTTATTGCCAACTTTTAAAAATCAAACGCTATCGCTAAATCTAAAATCAGCAAGGCGTATACTTCCATCGAGAGGAAATAAACAACCATACATCTAAATTAACAGTTGAATTCTTTTTTTTAAAAAATGAAACAAAAAAATCGGTATCGATCCAACATCTTTAATTCACTTTCCTTCTAAATAACTGGATGTGTCACACACATCAATTTCTGTGTTTTTTACCATTGAAAAAGAGCAATGAATTATCGTAGACCTAAAACTATTACTGGAATACTAAAAAGTGTGGGCCGTTTCTTTCAAACTTTTTATGTTCGCGTAATGAACATCTGGTCAATCTAGTTCCCAGAATTGGCCTTGTCGGTCTCGGAAAGGTAGCGCAAGATAGAAATCCATCAAAATCTTGAAGATGAATATTTTGGCTATCACAGTTCTTTCGCTATGTATGCGTTGTATACAAGAAATACAAAAAAGTACCGTTTTTCCTCATTGAGAATTGAAACGGAATTTAATTCAATTTCTTTTTTACTTTCTCGTATACAAAATATACAAAGAGAAAGTATTGCAATCGTCAAAAAATTCGAACTCGAGATTTTGAAGAATCTCCACGTTTTAGACCTCCCTGAGTCCGAAAAACACAATTTTGGAATTATGTCTGTCTGTGTGTCTGTGAACACGATAACTCGACAACTATTAGAGACACAGAGATGACATTTGGTATGTGAACTTGACACATAATTTGTAGGTATCTGTCAAATTTTGGACAAAATCCGTCTACGGGAAGTCTGTCTGTCTGTCTGCCCGCGGTCACGTGAACACTATAACTCAAAAACTTGAATAGCTAGATGGATACAATTTGGTACACAGTTTTATCACCATGAATGTAGGTCCGTATCAAAGTTTGGACCAAATCCGTCGAAGGGTTGATGGACTGTCGGACTGTATAATCGCATACTTGTAAAAAATATATCTCCTAAACCCTTTGGCTTAGATAAATAAAAATTGGTATGACGTTTGCTAATATAAATTATAGATCTGTGCTCAAATTTCGTTTCAATCATTGAAAAAAAGATGTTCAAATTGCATATTTGGTTCAAAATGCACATTGCGACTCTGTGTTGGCGAGCGTTTCGCTTATTTTACTCAAGTTAGTATAGTTGGCTTTTGACCTTGGCGGTCTACGAAGTATTGTAGCTTCGGATGCGCTTCGGAAATTATGGCAACCCCCTGAACCCGAAACTTCGTTCTGACATTCTCCAGATGGAAGGTATGGTGAAATCTTACATGATATTTGTAGTAAGATTTCGATCTCAAAAACTTTAAATAAAGTTGTGATACCTCAGCGCGCATAAAAATTGAGAACTTACGCAATTTTTTTAATTGTTATCATTTTCCTTTCACACATAATCTTAAAAATGGGCGCAGGTCATTTTAAAATTATAATGAATCAGAGTTTAGGAAGCAAAGGAGACAAATAGTATACGGGACGTATGGCAACCCTAGTTAGAGGGGAAATGATACCTTTTTGGGAAGTATACGAGAAAGTTTAGGATAGAACACTCCCGCTGGTTTCTCTGGTTATCCAAGATGATGCGAGTCGGAGTCATAGAAAGTAGCCGGTGATTTTCTGTAAAACGTTTTCTTCCGCGACGATATTCTTATGCAAGTGAAAACAACTTGCAGTCGTCTGTGAAACGTCTAGCCTGAAGTAGTTGCTTCCGATTTCTGAATCTTTCGTTTTGTCGTCCTATTTTAAAGAACTTTCTCATTGTTTATCTGGTAGTAAATGAAACATATTAAGGTATCCGACTGATTTAAAATCGTCGTTTTTGATGAAATTATCGAAAAAAACTTTTTTTATGACTTAATTTTGTAGCCTGTTTAACCAGCTTTCTGAAACTGTCTCAACTTTTATTCTACGTGAATTACAAATGGAGTTATAGCTGTTTTATTACCGAACTGTAAGCATTATTTTATGTTGCATGAAAACTTTTAAATGAGTTTTCTGAGAAATGATATTTTTGAGGAAAACTGTCGACCGTAACAATGATTTCTCAAAGAGTTATTCAAGTATTGATAAGAATTTTTCTGAGATTGTTTTCTGTAATATGCTCGATGTTTTCCTCTAAAAACTGAGGTCAGTTTTAAAATCAAGTATTATTTTTAAGCGCTTAAACATAATCGAAAAGGATTTTTTATGAAAAATTACCAGTTTAGTAACTATGTTCTGCTATATCTCAAAACTATTTTGAAGCACAAGAAATATTTTAGAGCACAACACAGAATAACTGTCATAAAAATGTACTCCTAGAAGGATTTATGTATATTTAGAATATGATTTCGTCTATAGCTGTTAGCATAAGGCAAATATTTTAGTCATTTTTCTTGAAATTTCTCAGTTTTTAAAAAAAATATTACTTTGAAAGCCTTATTTTACAATATTTTCATAGTTTTAAAACATATGCAGTTGAAAAATAACATTAAAAATATATATACGTTATTTTTCAAAAAAATGTCTCCGAACACAGTCGGATACCTTAAAAGAGGCATCAGGAAGTTCAGGCTTAAAGAAAAAAAGTCATTTTTGGAACAGAATATGAGATCGCAAGGACAGAGGGGGAAACGCTACAAGGAATTCTTTGCCAGTGAATTAAAAGAAACGGATACTACACATTGTACATAAACATAAGAGTGTAACACAGGTTTAATGAAATGCAAATTCACAATTTCACATAAACCCAGTTGTATGAAAAACAATATTACGAGTCGCGCACAGCAAGACAGATGCGGTAATGATAAGTAGGATTTCTCTCGGAAATGGTGGCGGTGGGAGAGGGCACGTGGCTCTTGATGACTTATCTAGAGGTCATAACCTTCCAAATGAAATAAAAGTGATCGAAATCTGTCCAGTGGTTGGTGTTGGGGAAATGGTCCTCTGGTTTTGCCAATAATTTTAAATACAGGGTGTCCGAGATTTGTGGGACACATTTCAAAAATTAATTTTTAAAAATCTAAAAATGTTACAACTACGGTTTTTTTAAATGCGACAGCAAATAAAAAAGTTTCCTTCGTTCTAAATTAGATCCAGCGAGAGAATCAAGTTCGGCAGAAGCCGATGAGCATTTCCTGGTTTCCTTTTTTAGATTTTCTTGAATATCTCAAAAGATATTCAGTTTTCACTCTACATGGGAATAGCTAATTAAAAAGCGTAAAATTCCCTACGAATATATGCCTTTGTTTTTCTTCTAGCTTTAATAGTTCTAGGTAATGACTCTCAAAAATGGAAGATTTTCAGTAATTTACGGCCACCTGAACCATCATAAAGACGCTTTTCCGAGCTGACGAGCTGAAAATAACTTTTTGAAATGCACTCTCATTTAAGAAGAAAAAGTTCTCATTTTCACTCTCATTTAAGAAGAAAACGTACTTGTAGCATTATTAGGTTTTTTTCATTAATTTTTGAAATATGTCGCACAATTCTCGGACACCCTGTATATAGATTTGATTTTGTGTGCCTCACCTGCCAAGTTTGTCCACGATTATTGAACAGGCTTTTATCTCTTCTAATAATAAAGGAGAATGTGTGTGTGTCCTATTCAAAGGCTTTACACAGTCTTATAAAAACATTAAAAATATGGTGAGAATATAAAAGTCATAATCACTAAACCATAAAAAAATTTTACATATGCATAAATAATTTAAAAGTTGAACACACACAGTCACAGAGAAATTAAAAGGCACTCTAGGACACTAAAGGCCATATACAGTCATCTTAATAACTTAAAAAGACGTTACAGATTTAAGAATTAAAATGAATAAATCTTAAAAAGTTAAAAAAAAATATAAAGGATTAAAAGTTGAATACACTCAATCACAAAACTATTAAAAACACTCTAGGAATTTAAAAGTAGTACGCATTCTATCTAATGAAAAGGCATATTAAAAATATCAATTTCCCCAGATAACCTGTCAAAAACTCTATAAACTTTATGTTTTTGTTTATTTATTTAAACAAGAAAACACACATTAGAAAGACAAAACTCCAATCACAGAGTGCAACGATTAAAAACAAGCGCTTATAAAAACTTTAAAATAAATTTAGAAAACGATGCAGAATTACAAAAATGAAGGCAATAGAACAAGGAAAAATTAAAGCGTATGATAAATTCAGAAAACACGATTGTAAAAGGCGAAGGAAAAACATCACGAATTTAAAATTTGTGAACAATTCATTTTAAAAGTGTTTTTTAATGTTTGGATATATGGAATTTGGGAATTGGATATTTGGAATATGGGAATCACAACAGAATTTAGAAAAGAGTCTGAAACAAATGCTTCGAATGCAATGTCCATTTTACAGAGCAAGGATAATGGCTGTACTAATTCGCATCCGTACTGCATTTCTGCCAATGAGCTTTCGCTGCGAGGCAGCCGCTGTCTCGGCACTGTTTTACGGAGAAGAGTGTCTTCCCTCATAAATATGCATGCTATCAGACTGAATTCATTATTTTCTGCAACCCGGGGCCCCGGCGATAAAACTGAATACTAACTAGTCATTAATTAGGGATAATTTCGTACTCTTGTCAGAATATGAAATCCGGACTGGCATTGTTTGGTGTGCGCCCCGTTCCAATTACGATGCGGCTGACTCGCGGCTGATTGGGTCACGCTGGCTTCATGGAAATATGACAAGGGTGGATCTCCCGACTTTGCCGATCTTTCGCGGGAAATCAGGAATGAAGTGTCCTTTCCACATTTATGTGGCTTGTGTGGCCCGCTGAATCTCGCTCCTTTATCCTCCGCGAGATGTCTGTTGGTTCTTTGGGCAAAGAAAACTCGGTGAAGATTGGAAAACATGAATTTACGAAGAAGGAACCAAAACAAATGTTACAAGAGTAAGAAAAATTTATTTATTAACAATAGGCAGGAAATATAAAGGGGAATTAGGAAGCATACTTGCCGACCAATTTTCCACATAATCCCCAAATATCTTTCGGCATTTATCTGAACGCAGGACCAACTTGTTGAAGATTGAATCAGGAATGAAGTGTCCTTTCCACATTTATGGGGCCTGTGTGGCCCGCTGAATCTCGGGTAGGCTAACCCGGCTTGGTAGAAATCACGTCCCAGCCCGTAGAGCCAGTTCTCGCATCACTGTTTGAAGAGAACCTTGCTCCAGATAAGTGTTTGGAACTTAGATTGGGTGCCGAATGTGGGCTGTAGGTGAGTGGCTCCAGATTTCTCCCTTGACCTTCTGAAGCAATTCTTGAGTTTTGCGAGCAGTATGGGTATTGTCATGCAGGAGGACGACTCCATCAATCAATAGGCCAGGGCGTTTGCGTCGGATGGTTTCACGTTGGCCCAGTGACTATTTCCATTTTCCGAAATTGGAGGATCACTTATATGCAACAAGGTTCTCTTCAGGCAGTGACGTGAAAACAGCTGCCGAGAACTGGCTCAATAGGCAGGGACGTGATTTCTGCCAAGCCGGGTTAAACAGGTTGGTCCTGCGTTCAGATAAATGCCCAAATAGATTTGGTGATTATGTGGAAAAGTGATCGGCAAGTGCGTATCTTAACTCCCTTTTGTATTTTCTGTCTAATGTTAATAAATAATTTTTTCTTACTCTTGTAACATTTTTTGTATCCATCCTCGTATCTCCACTCCTCAATTACATTGAGGTGTTCCACTTTGCTATAGAGTAAAACCTTTCTAAACTGACCTCTTCTCCGGCTTAGCGGTCCCCCCACTGAACGGTAACTATTGTTTGGCACGTAATGTCAAAATTAATGCACGAAACGGCCGGGTTGGTCGTCCTTTCTTCTTCAGTGAAATCCTTTCCTTTCGGCTTTCCTTTATTGAGGGAAGAGGGAGGAAGAAAAGAAAGAAAATGCATGCACTTTAAATTGACACCGGAAATCAGACCGAAATTAATCATTCCTTTCCCAGTGCGAAGAGCAAAGTGAGTTTCGGTCTCTACCGCAGTTTGTCATTTAAAAGTTAATTCTGACTCTTGTAAAGAAGCTGTTGACATAGGTTGAGGCCAACAGGAAATGAAACTTTCAGCTCATCAGACTTCAAGAAATACTAGCCGCCTTCGGCGACTAGCTTGTTCACGAGGAATATAATTGCAATTGAATCTCTTATGCGTAATTTGATATTCATGGTTCCTTAACAAATTTAAATTTCAAATTGTGATAGACATTTAACCCATGCTCTTTCAGTAGCTTTGCACCTGTTCTATTCGTTGTCTGCATGAACGTCCCTAATGAAATCGAGTAGCTGGCAGCATCAAATTGCACAATGTCAGCACCAACTTCATTCTCTTATTTCTCTTCCAAAATATGCATTTGATTTTAACTTCAAAATGGCGCGGCACATTTTACTTCCCGCAGCATGTTAGCTGGATGAAAATATGCTGATTAAAACATAGCATTAAACATTAAGATATTACCTTAGCATTAATAATGGTAGAGGAACACGCAAATAAATGTTTTTTAAACAAAGAAAACGGTTTGAATTGCGTTGCAACAATGAAATGTTTTGTCGTAAATTATGCCAAAATAATTTTTTAATTTTTTTTAAAATTAGAGGAAAACTCGAACGGCAATTTAATTGATATAATTGAAAATGTAATTTTTTGCACTTTAAAAAGATTTTTGTGCTGTAATATTTTCGGAAGTTATTAAAGAAAAACGCCAAAATTTCACTTATTTTTTAATCAATTAAAATTTCAGAAAAAGGGCTCCGAGATGCACATTCCCACCTTCCAAAGTATGTTTGTACCAAATTTCGTAGCTCTAGGTCCAGTGGGTCCCTAGGTCTTGTACAGCGCCAACACACGCACACACATATTCTTCTTCATTATTAGTAGAGATAAATGATATTGTTGACCATTTCTCAACAAGTACAAACGAAACGATCAGGGATTTATATTTCGGATTTAAAAAGTTAACTCCGAAAAAGCTGAACATAGATTGTATCTTATTTTTTTAAAAAAGAGAAATTTTCGAATAAAGCACATTTTTCTATAGAGAATTCTTAAAATTCACTTCATCAAAAATAACCCTATTAGCACAGAATTCTCTACAACAGGGGTTCCCAACCTTTATTCCCTCGCGTACCCCTTGATTAATCTTTATATTTTCCCGTACCCCTCGATTAATCTTTACCTTTTCCCGTACCCCTCGATTAATCTTTATATTTTCCCGTACCCCTCGATTGATCTTTACATTTTCCCGTACCCGTCGATTAATCTTTATATTTTCCCGTGCCCTCTGCTGTCATATCCTCCTCCGCTCCAACAACCACCCGTCTATGTAAAGAAGTTTGTATCAATAATGTTAAGAGCTTATGCTAGCTTAGGAGTCAAATGACTCGAATTTATAACATTTGATGGACTTATTTTTTATTTTACATTTTATTGCGCTTTTAAAACAGTATTAGTTCAACGCCAAAACAAACGAAATCGGTATTGTAAGAATTTCGAAATAACTTGTAAGGATGGCAAAATATTGTACTCTGTAATAATCAACTTTTCAAGTCATTAACTTTTTAAAATTCATCATGTGTTCTTGTTTTCACCGTTACCAATTTTGTTTGTTACATGTTTCGTTCTGCCAAACATGAAACCCCTTTAGAGCGGCCACCCCTCACAGCGGAACGGAAGGTGGTCGCAGTAGAGAGGTTTCATTGTACCACAATTCTGATATACGACTCTAATCTTGGTAACGCAGTTTCAAAGAGTCTGAAATCTTATTCGATTTGAATAAATGATTATTAGTACACTCAAACTTATTAGTCGCTGAACCAGAGAGTAGGAGAACTAATTCCAGTGGAATTACAAGGAAGGCTATCATTAACCCGAGGATGAAAAATAAAACAAAAGCATTGTTATTGATATTGTGGATGCCGCTGCGTTTTACGCTCACCTGATACAATTCGTCTTTTTTTTTCAAATGTTACCTTAAAATTAATTTCTCTGTGATAGTTTTGTTTCCTATTTTGAACAATGCATTTTCCACTATCTGCCCGTTGCCCGTCTCTTTCCACACGACGAAACCGAGTGATCAGCTCACCGAACTTTGGTGGAGAAGCTGCCTCTCCAACAAATACTCAAGAACCAAAATCATCCAACTAGTCAACTTCATTACCTGTCATGAGGTCTTGTTTAAATTGGACCCTGGAATCAGCAGTCATTTTTCAGACATTGAGGTCGCTATTCCCTCCCGTAACAAGACACTCCCAGCGAGATTGTCTGTAATGCTTTCTTCTCTATTTTGTTCTTTCCTTTAAAATGTTGCTTCATTATTTTATAGTGTTTGGTATTCAGTATGTCTCTTTGTATATTCACTTGGATTTATTATTTAATGCATTTACTTTGTTTTATTTATAGTGAACTACTGGCAATCGATGTGGTACTAGAGACCATCATGAGCGAAGGCAACTTTGGAGACCTATGGATACTTACTGATAGCCGAAGCTCAATTCAACATCTTAAAAACCGGACCTTCATAGGGGATAAAACAAGTTCATCCATCTTACAAAAATTGAAGCTCATCTACCTTCAGCATGATGTACATTTTCAATGCATCCCTTCGCATGTAGATATTCACGGAAATGAATTGTCCAACAATCTTGCAAAGGAGGGCTCAAGTCATCCCATCCCCTCCTCTTCAGAGATTACTTTCTTAGAATTATTTTCGCGGAAAAAAGCCCAAAACAAGGCGGAGTGGCTGGTGCCTCCCTCTCACCACTGGTACAAAGTAATAAAGCCGAGACTTTCCCTATCCCAGGTTTCCACTGGTACAGTTGGCTTATGACGCTTCTTACACCGGGTTACCCGGGGTTCGATCCTTGCGTTTGGTTTTACCAAATAACACGACAGTTCGTGAAAGATTAACAAAAGCCAAGCCCTCACTAGATCTTGCAAGATTGGAGATCACGCCCCTTGCGGGGGCTAGGAGCTCCTAAACTCGTTCTGTCCAATTTCCCTATCCCTCCCATGCAACAGGCAGTCCAGTACCTGCCTTTCACGACTTGCCAGCGGCCACCTGAAATGCCTTACATATTCTGAGGGCAACAAGATCTACCCTCTCTGCCCTAAATGCCAGCAACATCAAGCATCACCTAAACACATTTTGGACTGTCTAGGACTTGACTGGGAAGAAATTTATTCATCTTCCCTTTCAGTCATTGATTTCATCAAAGTCAACGGATTCCTTGACTGGTAGGAAATTTATTCTTCTTCCCTTTCAGTCATCGATTTCATCAAAGTCAACGGATTCCTTGACTGGGAGGAAATTTATTC
>BGPR01003357.1:87739-110774 GCA_013235015.1 Araneus ventricosus | reverse complement strand
CGAAGCTTTGCGTCGTATGAACGAAGCACTTTATCATTACAATGAATACGAATGAATGGGGACTCTGATGAAACGACGCATAAACGAAGCTTTGCGTCGTATGAACGAAGCACTTTATCATTACAATGAATACGAATGAATGGGGACTGTGATGAAACGACGTATAAATGTAAACGGCGTATAAATGAGAAACGTTTAAACGGTGCTTTACTGTATATTGTTTTGAAGATAAACAAACTACCAAAAAATTAAACCACTTGTTTTTCATTGAAATTATTTTCCTATCACTGTACATTAAACAATATCCAGGTGTTCCAAATTCGGGAACTCTCCCCTAGTTTCAGACGATTTAGATAGGCACATGCAGAACATGCATGTGGCTATCGAACGCGCATCCAAGACTGCGAACAATCTTCACGAATGTTCACCTCACGGCAGGGATAGAAATAAACTACCGGTTCAAAGTTCAAAGTTCTTCAGTTCAGTTCAGTGCGTCTGTAAAGAAAAGTGGAATACTTTCTTCATCATAACTTAAATTAGCACCAGACAATTTGTCTTCTATTTATTTATCGATCGTGAATAATCTTGAAATCATGATGACGGTTCGCATACCAGAAAAGAGGAAATTTTCACATTTTAGAACGTCCGTCAAAATATTCGACCCCTGCATTGTTTTGAATCTCCGCGTTTTAGATCTCTCCGAGTCCGAAAAACTCATTTTTCGAATTTTGTGTGCCGCAATGGCATCAGGCGCTGAGGCATGAGGTGCCTTTCTGTCTGTCTGTCTGTCTGTGAACACGATAAATCCAAAAGGGATAGAGCTAGAGAGATGAACTTTGTCATGTGGTCCTTATTAGACATGCATTCAAATTGATTAAGGTATCGTGAAATGAATTGCTTACCTTCTCGTAGTCGCATTCATCGCACGGTGCATCAGTTGCTTACTTTTATACCGAATAGTTTATAAATATGTTAAAAACACTGATAGAGGACTAGAAGGCTTTTGTAGAATATATCAGTTTATTATATTTAAGTTTTAAAAAGTGAAAAGAAGTAATGAGATAGGTTGTACATGATGAGCACACATCTACGAACGGCGATCAGCATCAGGATCTTAATGCGAATAAATAAAAATAAAGGAGTTCAAATTACAACATTTAAACAGCGCCATCTGCTGGGCGTGATGTGAACAGTTCAGTTTCTTTTTTAAAAAACGCATATGTCCAGCAGTTGTAACATTAAATATGTAGATTTCTATCAAACTTTGGACGGAATCGGTGTATGGGAAGTTTGTCTGTCTGTCTATCCGTATGTACGCGAATACGATAACTGAAAACCTACAAGAATAAAAATTGGTACACAGTTTTATCATCAGAATTGCAGATCTGTACCAAATTTTAGACCAGATCCGTAAAAGGGTTGACTGTCTGTCGGCTTGTTAATTCGCATGTATGTGAACACGGTAACTCCAAACGCATCATTTAATGAAATTTGGTGTGCGGTCTTGTGATCAAAAATGTATGTCTATAGCAAATTAAGCGCCCATTCGGTTGATATGAAAGCGTCTAAAATGTATAATGCATGTCTTCTAAATGTATAATGTATTTTTAAATGCATGGTGCAAATGTGTAATATGTTTCCTTCATTACACTACGCAACACAAATCGCTCCACACTAAGCTGTGAAGTTAAACAACTTTATGCATTCCCTGGCATGCAAACCTTCGAGACAAAGTTGGCGACTGTGGCGACCAAAGGAATTTTCTAGAAAAATCCTGAACTGTGGCTCTATCTCTACTGGGATCTAGAACCTTCTAGAGATTACATCACTTCCTATGTATTGACGTTACTTTCTGTTGAAAAGGTATAAAATCACTCTCAAATCAAGAGAGTCAGTTGGAATTTGATCAGCAAGCGAGCTGGTGACTGATAAGAAAACTTCGAGCGCTATTGAAAGTGCTGTGTCTGAGATTTAACGGTGATGTCTGCTGTTAATTTATACAGGTGTTGTTCAGTTTTGTTACCAACGTTACTGTTTTTGTTAATATCTTCGTGAAATAAAACTTCATTTATTTATTTTTTTATTATCCTTCTTGTTAATCCGCATTCAAGAATGCCAACAAGACGATTTTTGTAACATTTCAAAACTCTATTGCGTGAATCGGGGGTCCAAACACAATCAGGGTTTCAAACTTTGGCCCAAAACAGTCAACGGAAAAGAACACATTTACTACAGGGGTCGAAGTGTTTGACAATCACAATTTCTTCTCTTTCTTCACATACGAGAAGGTAAAAACTAAAAAAAAAAATAACATGGTAAGAGCTATTTTATTTTTCTTTATTGCCAGTGGAATGTAGAAATATTCTTTTTGAATTCAAACAACAAAACGTCTTCAAATGCTTTATTAAACTATTGTGGTCGCCCGAGGTGGCACTTAAAGTGAAAATACTTTTATGGGATTTATACGCAAATTATCTGCACTTAGTGGGTTTCAGATATGCCTAATGACGTTCGAATAAAATATGAAAAACGGAGACTCCGATCTTTTATGATCTCCCTCAATGAGAGATGGAGTCTCCTTATCTCCCTCTCATCAGTCCGAGACAGGGAGCAGTTAATGACTTCGTGCGGAAGTGTCGAGTTCCGGTTTGAGAGCTTTTATGGGGAAATGCGTCAATGAGAGAATGGAAACTTTTATGAATCTGTAAATATATTTTAGTATTTCCATAATGAAAATGCGACAGGAGCAATCTGAGAAAATGTTTTTTTTCTTAATTTAAATTCTGATGCGTTGGAAATTTACGTCTTTCTGCTTTAATAACTGCTATCAGTACAGCAGGAGTGTCACAGTCAAATGCTAGCAAGGGTCAAATGAACGTTTTCGTGTGCCGAAAGAAAACAAGAAACGCAGGTTTATTTCGAAAATACAGTATAAAAACAAGAACAACGGTAAAATTAATATTTTCTTCACGACACATGGCATTTCTTTTCTCCTAAAATCTTTCCTACATGGGAGGATATCTTGGCCGCAGTGGTTACTCTCAAAACTGATCCAAAAAGAATGTCAGCAATTTTGGATCTTACAGGAGACAAATTCCCTTTCAAAAGTGAAAACAATTGTTACAAACATGGAAAGTCGCTTCCCAGCAATCTGAGTCTTATGGTTGGGAAGAGAGTTTTACAGGGATAAGTATGGGACGACTAGCAGCAGCCACGTCTGGTTCCCCGACCTTGGCGACACATTTGGCGACGAAATATGGGATCTCACAGGTGCTGGAATCTTCTCGATTCTTCCATTAGGAGAGAAGATACGCTTGAATGTACTAGATAATTCCAAGTGACGTCACGGCCTGCCCGGGAAAACTATATAAGGAGAGAGCATGGATGACGGAGGGTGTTGTTGATCGACTGGGGTCGCCTTCGAGCGCGAACGTCTTTGGAGTTCTATCCGCTGTGCGAACTAGGAAGCTGATCAGCTGATCGCTATTGAAAGTGCAGTTATTGTCGTTTCTAGTTATTTGCTGACCGTTTGTGTTGCTAAATATCGAAGTGCTGAACTGTCCTTACCTGTGAATTGTTGTCTGTTTACATTGGTAATATGTGCAAGAACTATTGTTTTCTGTTACCTGTGCTACGTGTTTTCCTGCATATTTGTAAATAAACCTTCATTCTCCATTATCTTGCGTGTTGGACTGTTTACACCAGACACCCACAGTAAAATTTTTGCAACAATATATATTTTTTCATAAAATCGAAAATTTTCGAGATTTAACAGTGGTATGCCCCTTAAATACATTTACGGTTTTTCACGTAATAACGTTAAATGTCGGTAAAATGTGACATATGCGTAAACTTAACACTAAAATGCATTTCACCGATGTTTCAAATAAGAAAAATCAATTATTTTGATTTTTTTTCCTCGCTTCTGAAAGCGGTTTTTTTGCAGCGAATCCACCGACGCCAAAGCGACACGAATAAAGTTCTCCAATCGATTCAAAGAAAAGCATTTTGTGTGAAAATGCGAAAGCAAGTGGCATCGTGCCATTATGCCATCGTGCCATTATGCTCAATCTCCAGCTTTTTTTCCCTCGCAGTTCCTTAAAAGGTCGGGAGCTTTTTTTCTCTCCTCTGCCCACACAATGGCAAGAAAAACAGCGAGGAGATATAACAAAGGCTTTCCATACACAGCGCTAGAATTTTCGAGCCTTTTTTTATTCCTTTCTGAGTTAAAACCATCTATGTATATAGCTATTGGAAGTAAAGTTATTCTTATTCTTTCGGCTATTCGAAAGAAAAGTTTGCTTCTTTTCCCCGAAACTTATTTTATTTGCCGAGACCCTAATGACTCTTTCGCTCTGCATTTGGTAGATTCCAAAATTGCCTTCATCTGATTTATGAGAGCTTTGAACTGCAGGACCAGAAGATATTTCTTTGGAGTTTGAGACTTGCAGTTAATGGCAATCGAGTGTTTTTATTGGTTTTCTCTGTCGAGATATAATGTCAGGTAAAATATGTATTTATTTAATTAATGGTACTGTACAAACATAGCTCTAGCTCAGAGGTTTTCAACCTGCTGTACGCGTCCCCCAGGTGTACGCGGTAAACCAGTCAGGGGTCTTCGAAAGTAAAGCTGGTGATGCATTTATTTTTCCTGAGTTCGTGTCAAAAGTAAAATTAATACAAGACCAAAAGCCTACTGAGAAGCAATGAAAGATTAATAACAAGAACTCGTATTATTACCTTAAATACACAGGGTGCCCACTTATATAAGGGCCACCCCCCTTAACTTCGGAACGACGGCAGCTATAGTCATGAACGTTGTGTCAAGTTATAGTAAAACGTCTATGCGCTACGCGATGAACCCGCTTAAAGCGCCACCTAGTGCCAAACTCCGGAATTAACATTCCTATCTCGAAAACGGTACAAAATAGGG
The DNA here is from genome assembly GCA_013235015.1 of Araneus ventricosus. Lineage (NCBI taxonomy): Eukaryota > Metazoa > Arthropoda > Arachnida > Araneae > Araneidae > Araneus > Araneus ventricosus. Next base: position 105,841 of record BGPR01003357.1, on the reverse strand, counting down.
GAAAATGTCAATTACAAATTTGTAAAGCATTATGGATTTAGTACAAAAAGACACCTTGCGCACATTAATACGAAGAACAATACGCTTAAAATCCGCATTTCTTTGTAAGCATTTTCCGAAATTGTGACATCATAAGACATAAACAAAGGGAGGAAATGTTATTTTTCGAACAAAAAATGACTTGATACTTTTACTTTACCATTAAATTTTTTCCTGTGGGAATGACTCCAACAGCAGGAGTAAGCGACCTTTCCGCCAACAAAGCGGGACTTTCGATTACGTATTACTGTCGCTTCTGCTAGCGCACCAACTCTATGCTAAAACGTGTGCAAAGTGAAATTCAAAAAAGGGCTCGGATCTGTACTGTAGTTGACGAAGAACAGTTTGAACACCGAAATTAAAGGTATCTTTTGTTAAATAATTGTTTTTTTTCTCTTTTGAACTCGATTTGCGACGCCACAGTTTCGGAAATCGCGAACAATCAAATATACAATTTAAGTATGCGGTTCTTCGTATTAATGTGCACAGGATGTCTTTTTGTACTAAACCTATAACGCTCTACAGCTTTGCAATCGACATTTTCTCTCTATTTTGTACCGTTTTCGAGATACGAACGCTAACTCCGGAGTTTGTCACCAGGTATTGCTGATAGTTTTCTCATCGCATAGCGCATAGACGTTTTGGTGTGCCTCGACTCTACTTTCATGACTACAGCAGCCTTCGAACTTAAGTTAAGGGAGGTGGCCTTTATTTAATTGGGAACCCTGTATATTACCTTCCACGAACACAGAACTTGTGGAAAAAATACACTCGTCTCATGTATAAATTAAAAACAAATATCTGAGTGAGCTTGACGCGGCTCCTAACATGAGATTATTTCTGTCCTAACTTGAACCAAATATTACGAAATCACCTCGATGAAACAACCTCAAGGATTGCATTGAAATTGCTTTCCATTTCCATAGTTGTTTATTGCAAAATCTAACTCATAAATAAAGGAATAAACAGCGAATAATGCTTTCGACGTGGTGTGAAAATATCTCGATAATATAATAAAAGATCTCGATTACCTCCGTTTGAGTATGGTTAGATACTGATTCTATTTCTGCGGAGAAAATTGAAGAAAACAAGAAAAAAATCTTTCTTCCAAACGGTGATAGGTATTATTTTACTATCGGCTCTTAAAATATTCGCTGTTAATGACGAGGGAATTGGTGCGTCGATGTAGCTCGACTAGTAATTAACCATTGACGAATGTTGTGGTGCCTTATTAATAACTAGCTGTACCTTCACGGTGTTGCCCGTGACGTCATGAATTTCGACAATTTTTTTTAAAAAAAAGACCACAATCTTCAGCTTCAGGTTTAAACTTTGAAGCCAAATTATGTAAATAGTTCCTTGAGGTCGTATTTCATTTTTTCTTCAGTTTCAGAAAAAGTACATGCAGGAAGAACATGTCTTCTGTAACTAAAGATATCAGACTGTAAGCTCGACTATCAAAAAATATAAAAACAAACAAATTAAAAGCATGATCACTCGACGCGACGACAGACGATACTGCATAATCTGGCAGAAATAAAAGGGATAATGACGTCACGTGGTTTCGACGAAATGCATGCTGGGGAAGAACACCTCGACCTTGGTTACGAAGAATTACGGAGGAAATAATGGAGTGAAATTTTTTTTTAACATTTCAAAAAAAATTAATGAAAATTAAACCATAAAATATATTTTAACCCTTCTTGTTTTAAATAAAAGAGAAATGTTCCTGTTATTACCTAAAAAAATGAAAATGATAACATCATTATAGCGTCGGATGCAAGAAATTAAAAATTGAAAATATTAGCAAAAAATCTCTCCAAATTCAGTAAATTACATTACAAATTCAAAACAAACTTCACTAGAACGAAACTTGTTTGTTCTGTCCGGTGGTGCATTGACTGTTTTTCAATAGTCATTAGAAAATATACTACAGCCATACACGTACCCAAAATGACCCAAAACAATAAATAAAAAAATTCTAGATTAAATATTAAAATCGGGCTTCGAGGTGCGTTGAGTCACTATTACTACTACCTGTGTGCCAAATTTCATGGCTGTAAGTGCGATGGATTCGTCTGGACATCTCACGCACAAACATTGCCTTTTATACGTATAAATGATGCATAATTAGGAGTTTTAAAAAGTAATCTGTGAATATTTTTATTCAAAATTTTGTTACATGTTTTTATGTTTGGTGGGCGCGAGTTTGACACCCCTGGCGTGAATATACGGGAAATTGGAGGGGAGAAACTCCTGCTAGTTGGAATTACTTTTGTTTGTCTGCCTTTGAACACGATAACTCAAACAAGCTGGGCAGATGAAATTTGGTATGAGACATTTGCACCCTCTAAGGGAAATCTGTCTGTCTGTCCGTCACTGTGTGTGTGGACACGATAACTCAAAAATGCGATGAGCTAGATGGATGAAATGTAGCGTGTGGCGCCACACTGTATAAGCATACGAGAAGGGAAGTCGAGGGGAGAACATTCCCGTTCTTTATGCAATTGTTCTAGAATTTTTAACAAATTTTGTCATGAACTTAACGTTTTTTATACGTCTCATGGTTTTTAAAATTGAATTGTTTACAGCTTTTAAATTCATGATGTGATTTCTTTCACCTTTTAACGGAACTTGTTTTTTTAATATGTCATTTCGTGTTTTTATGATTAATTTTCTATAACTTATAAATTCCTGATGTTTTTTTAATAATTTTGTGATGGTGTGTATTCAATTTTTAAGTCTTTTATGGTTTTTTTAGTTTTTTAGATTTAATCATCTTAATTCTTAAATCCTTAATGTGCTTTTATGTTATTAAGATGACTATATGCTTCTTTTAAAATCCTGGTGTGCCTTTTGGTGCTTCTGTGGCTGTGTGTGTTAAACTTTTAAATTATTTATGCATTTATAAATTTTTTATGGTTTAGTGTTTAGAACTTTTATATTCTTACCATGTTTTTAATGTTTTTATGACGACTGTATACAGTTTACTTTACTTTACTTTATACTTATACTTTATATTTTTATATTTATTATTTTTATATTTTTATTTATTATTATTATTATTATTATTATATTATTTATTATATTTATTATATTTTTACTATATACAGAGACTTGAATTCTCTAATAAGTTTTTTAATATCTTTAAGATTCGTTGATTGCTGCTTTTGTTCTTCGTGTGTTTCGTTTTCTTTCTGCACTCTGCGACTGGAGTTTTCTCTGCAGTGCGCTTTCTTTTAAATAAATAAATGAAATAAACGGATCTGCGGAGTTCATGCTTGAAGTAGAGACGCAGGAAACAAGGCGGCGAACTGCAAAAACAGTGGGAAATCTTTAGCATGTCGTTCAAGGTTCTATTCCAAAACGACGCGCGATAAACTCTTTTTCAAAATGTGATAAATCATTTACTTTGCTAATAAAATATCATTGTGTAGGTCCATTTTTAATAAGATTCCATAATTAATTTATTATATTATTTTGCCTATAGTCCCTGACAATGTTAATATGTTTTGTATTTTTTTTTAAATCCCAATTTTAAAATAATAGAAAGTTGCATATTTGTAATTTCAGCACTTTTATTGCTACGAGGATGGATCCAAAAAACAGAAATTATTTTTTAACATTGGACAGAAAATGCAACAGGGAATTAAGAGGCATACTCACCGATCAAAAATTTCATTTCCTCTTTTGTTATTTATGCCATATCTTTGCTTCTAGTTATCGTAAAAAATCATCTTTGGAATCCTAAATGTAATCTGTAAAATAAACAAATGAAACAAATTTCGAAAATGTTCGCAGAAACAATTTTTTGTCAGTCACAGAACTTTATCTATCAATTAAATTATATTTTAAATCCATATGGGTGGAACCACCTGGTATTCGATTCGATAATAGTAATTAATGGTAATAATAATAATGAGTAATAAATTAAAAATTAAAGAATAAATAATTACTAAAATAAAAATATCTTCTTTTTAGTACAATAATAGATATGTGTTTTAAATAAATTTATTAATAAAAAATATACATTTTGCCTTAGACCTTTTTCCACCCAAATCGTATCAAAACGAACATATCCACGTAAGCACTAAAATGAAGCGAAATGTTTTCATTTTTAAATTAATCTCATATATTTAAAGCATAATCGTGGTACTCGTTCAAACACTCTACTTTCGATATTCATTCGACAGTTCGCTTGAACAAAAGTTGCAAATTAAATTCCCACTTTTGCATCGGAAACACTTCAAGCCTGACTCGCAGAAAGTAATTTCGAAAATTCTGAAATCCAGCTGCTAACACTTGTAAGCTTTCTTAATCAGCTTTCCTGAAGAAACACACGCTGGGCAGAAGCGGGAAAAAATAAGATGTTGGGGAAAAACTGGAGCATTTTTATGCATTTGATTAAAGCTTTAAGAGCCGAAATCCCTTCCATTTCCTGGAGTCCTTCTCTTGATATGGAAAATTCCTGGAAAAAGGTAATGAAAGGGGAAAAAAACGGCTCTCTCTCGGACAGAAGCCTTAATTTAATTACCAAACCACCGTATGCAAATTACGCTCTTAAGAGCGCGAATGACTCTTCATCTAAATTGAATTGCTCTTTTCATGTGTAATTCATATGCATAGCCTGGGATTTCACTCAAAGGGTTTCGTTTTATGCCTGAATAAGCATTTTTCGTAACTGTTTTATTCCATTGTTTGAGTTGGGGGGAAAGTTCACTTTGTTTCCGAGCCAGGAAGGGAAAAGTTGGCCTATTGTTTCCACGGATTCCCTACTTTTCATTTTTAGGGTGAAAGTGGGAGGATAATTTTCGAGAAGTTGGAGAGGAGCAATTCTTTGCTCGTAAGCTGATATTTTTGTCTGTCTTTGAGCGATGTATCATTTTTCTGTTGCTTCTTCCCTTCTTTATTTTATTTTTGCATTTATAATTTAAAACGAAAAAGTCTTCCCTTCTGTATAATTCGATGCGAAGGAATTATCCGCGAATAAGCTGATTAACGAATATAAAAGGAATCTTTTAAAATTCATAACTATTTGCTATTGCTGATTTCATACTCTAATAAAACAAACTTCTAAGAATTTTGTTTTATTAGATTATGTATGGCAATGCTTACTCGAGATTAGCAGCCAATCATTCTTCTTTACCTCATCGACAAGAGTGATTGGGTAGTGATTAGTGTTGGTTTGCTAGAATGTATTGCTGTTGGCAAGAATAGATATGGGTAGAGGAGAGTGGGGTAAAAAAGGGTACCCTTGATTCTGGTGCTATTATTTTTCCTATCTAGAAGACAGATACTGAATTACACTGTAACTGTTGAACGCACTGCATCTGTGAAGGTTTATTTGTTTTAAGACGCCAGCTCTCTAATGTTCGTTTGATTTTAAACTGTCCTTACTTAAAAACCATTTCAGTTATAAAAACTATATTTAGTCCAGCTTATTATACGTTTATTAAGGATTCATACCCCATCAAACAATAAGGATCTACTCCAATAATTGCGCGGTTCCATATTGTTTTTATAACCTCTGCACTTGGAGTAAAACAGGGTACTCAAAGTGGCGTAAGACCGGCACAGTCTGTATCGATGATTCCTCCGATTAAGGAGATAAAAACAAATCAGACCTTGATTGTCTTTTAATGATGTATTTTCTAATTTAAATAAATGTGAAGGGTTATTCCGATGTAAAAACTGTCTTAGCTGTGCCCACGATAGCTGCAGTGGCGCGGAGGAAGACGACAACTGCTTTACATGCGAATTTTGTAACTGATATTCTTAAATTGCCATATAAAATAAAAATGATTGCAACTTTTCCACTGAAAATCGAGTTTTCCTAATTTCCCATAACGTTTACATGTGTACGCGGTTTTACCCCACTAGTGGGTTAAAACGGGGTAGTTTGACTTTTTTTATAAAAAAATCATTGATATAAAAGTAATGAATCTGTGCTTTTTCTGGAAAGATATATTGTACTCCGATAAACAATGAAATTTTCAATAAGATTTGACAGGCTCTATGTCGAATGGTTTAGCTCCAACAGGCCTTTGAATCTTAGCTAACCCTACTTTCTCCTATATTGTATATAGGGAGAAAATATCATCCCCATGATTTTAATCATATATTTTAATCTAAGTTCATTGAACAGCAATTTATCTCTAATAAGCACATAATGTGGAAATTATCCAAATTGATCCAAATTTTATTAAGGTATCCGACTGGTTTAAAATCGTCATTTTTGATGAAATTATCAAAAAGAATTTTATGACTTAATTTTGTAGCCTGTTTCATCAGCTTTCTAAAACTGTCTCACTTTTTACTCTACGTGAATTACAAATGGAGTTACAGCTGCTTTATTACCGAACTGTAAGCATTATTTTATGTTGCATGAAAACTTTAAATGTGTTTTCTGAGAAATGATATTTTTGACGAAAACTGTCAAAACAATGATTAACCGTAACAATGATTTCTCGAAAAGTTATTCGAGTATTTATATGAAATTTTCTGAGATTGTTTCCTGTAATATGCTCGATGTTTTCCTCTGAAAACTATGGCCAATTTTAAAATCAAGTATTATTTTTAAGTGCTTAAATATAAACGAAAAGCATTTTTTATGAAAAATTACCAGTTTAGTAACTATGTTCAGCTATATCTCAAAACTATTTTGAAGTACAAGAAATATTTTAGAGCATAACACGGATAACTGTCATAAAAATGTACTCCCACAAGAATTTATGTATACTTAGAATACGATTTTGTCTATGGCTGTTAGCGTAAGGCAAATATTTTAGTCATTTTTCTTCAAATTTCTCAGTTTTTTTTTAAAAATACTATTTTGAAAGCCTAATTTTACAATATTTTCATAGTTTTAAAGCATATGCAGTTGAAACATAACATTAAAAAATATATATATTTAAGTTGTTTTTCAAAAAAATGTCTCCGAACACAGTCGGATACCTTAAAGATCATGCCAGATTTTGCCAAATCTCACGATTGAAGATAACGTTTAAATTGTAACAACCTCTTACAAAACTTGTTCATATCACTCGCACAGCCGGCTGCCAAAAGAGCATTCTTGGAAAGTTTTAAGACGGGTACCCAAATGCCAATGTACATAAGTGTCACAATACCTTAAGACGCTGAAATGCACAGAACTGGATCGATATTCATTTGGGCAAATGAAATATATTTTCGTGTCCGATTTCGAAATGTTGCTGAACGAAAGCTTGAAAATCGTTTTACTTACAATGATAACGACATACGTCCTTTATAGTGTGCATTGATTTTAACATTTTACGAGTTTTGTATATATTTATATTTTTGCCTTGTGGCGATATGTTTTAATGGTCTTCCGTTATATTATCTCTTGATTACCCGGACAGTTTTTATCATATAGGAATTTTCCAACTTTATTTATATGTCTTGTTTTTTTAGGGAGAGCCTCTTATACTCTTTTAGGCAATAATATTGTATTTATTCCCCACACTAGGTGGTAAATGTAATGTCATTTTTCTCCCAACTGTTTGGGTTGAGTTTTGTACTCCTAACTTTTATTGTATTGTGACAAAATCGTCTTGTGGGTGTACGTGAATGCAGTCCAATAAGCAGGATTAAAAAAATAAAGCTCTTTATTTTACAAATATATAAGATAAGAAACGTAGCACAAGTATTCAAACAGCACTTGTAAAAATTCACAATAGAGATTACCATTAAATCTCAACACAGCGCTCAAAGGCTTCTTGTTAGGTCGCCAGCTTGCTCGCTGTTCAAAAAACAACTACTCTTCTTGGCTTGAGTTTGCTTTTGTACTTTTTCAACAGGAAGTGACTTCATTACGTGGGAAGTGACGTAATCTCCAGAAAGTTCATGAAGCCAGTAGAAAGGGGTTGAAAGTTCGAGGTCCTTCTAGAAAATTCCTTTTGTCGCCAACTTTGCCGCCAAGGTCGCCAAATTTATCACCAAGATCAGCATCTCAGGGAAACGACTTTATAGCTTTGTAACAGTATTTTAATCACTGTCGTTGTTCGGGCAATGTTTGTAACTTTTTGTTTCGGTTTTTGAATGAATCCTGTTGCGGTTCTCTCTCCACTAGTTCCTCTTCGACTTTACATCCAATCTGGCTGAGTCAAGCCTCTGTGGGCATCAAAACGAATGATAACGTCCTGGTAATATCAGCATTCCTAAATCCCCAGTTCAGCCAAAACATTGAAAGAAATGAACGTTGACTGCACTATTACGGAATGATTTCACACACTCCAATTTCTGTTATTGTTACAACGATGAATTTCGGATTCATGCTAAACTTTTCTATTGAAACATACAGAGATGGTCTGTAAGTTGGAACTGAGAAGCTGAATGCAAAAGAACAAGTAATATAAAAAAAAATTTTTAAGTCAATTCCTACTTAGGTGATTCGAGATATAATGAAAATTGTACTGCGCATGCGCAAAGATATGACTGAAATATGGAGGTGCTTCGATGATCCCATGGGCCATCCATATACCCAAGAACCAAGTCTGTGATGTTAATAGTTTTCGAGATATAATGAAAAACGTACTGCAAAATATGAAATGACAGACAAGAAAGCGAATTAATATTGCATTGTCATCTAGTTCTGAGCTATGTTTAAAGTTTCAAGTCTCCAGCTCATCGGGAAGTTAGTTTAAAATCGATTGCAAAATTTGAACAAGATATATATATATATATATACAAACATAAACAAAACCAGAAACAAATGCAATAACAGTTAAGAAAATACTCAAAATGAAGAAGTGCAATTTCAAAAGAAGTAAACTTTAGGAAAAGGACAAAATATGAGAAAAAAATAGATTCTATAAATGATTTAAATATGAGGAAAAAACTTCACAAATGCGGTGAATGCGCCAATGCAGCAGTACAACCGTAAAGTGAGAAATATTAATAAAAGAAAACATAGAAAGAAAACATTAAAAACACGTTGTAAAAGAAAAACCAAAATAATAATAAAAAGGAACAAAAACGCCAACGTCCGGGACGCGTCATCAGCAAGGGAAATCCCGAACGGGCGTAAGCATAAAATTCGGTGTTTTCTGAACATAAAACTCTAGCAATAATGCCAAAAAGAGTTTGTTTCCGGAGCACCGAAACAAAAACCAAAGTTTGAAAAAAAAGCAAAAAGCCCAAGTCCAATTGAGAAAGAAATAAAAATATAATAAAAGCCCAAGTCCATTAGAAACAAAACATATTAAACCCAACCCCAAAACCAACAAAACAAAACAAAAACGAAGAAAAAGGTGTCAAAACTCACCCAAAAAACGAAGAAAAGGTGTCAAAACTCAACCAAAAATCCACAATTGAAGAGACAATGCAGAACCACGCGGCACGAACTACCGTTTAAAAGTGCTGAAGTGACAACGATTGAAGTGGTTGACAGTTAACTTTTAACTTCACAGTTTTGGAAAATGTTTTACTAGGAGTGAGGAGTGAAGAGTCTTAGAGACCTTTTGTTGTCAGTGAAGTCTTAGGAGCTTTTTTCCGAGTATCAGTAGATAAGTAGACAAAAGACAAATAAACCAAAATGAGACTAACTGTAAAATAGATCAGAGGCAAATAGAATAAAGGCAAAAATAGGAAGTGTTTTTTTTACAGGACGCTGTGGAATAAAGGTAAAAAGAGAGAAATGGGAATTTTATTAGAATTAAGATGGTATTTGAAAAGTTCGATTTGTTTTTTCTTTGATTCTGAATTGTTACAAATATTTTTAATCCTTAGTAATTGATGTAATATTGTGTTTTTAAAGATCTTAATAGAGATATTAGAATTCCAAAAATTTAACCTATTAACATTAAATTTAAATTCATTTCTTTTGTCGTAGATGATTAAATTTAATTCGTGTTGACAATCAATATCAAGATCAAGAAAAATAGCTTTAATATTATTATCGTTAGTTTTTGTTAATTTTAATTCTTCAGGATAAATATTCCCACTAACTGTAGAGAAATTTTTAAAATTAAAAATCAGGATGTCATCTATATATCTAAAAGCTGAATTTAAACTTAAAACTGTATCTTTTTCGTAAAGGTGAAGAAATATATTTGCAATTAAAGAAGAAAAACAAGACCCCTGTGGAATTCCTTTAATCTGTAAGAAAATATTTTCGCCATTCGAGATGAAATTGTTGAAGATGCGTAAATTAATAATGTTTAACCAATACGCTTCTGTGCAATTTAGCAAGGTTTTCAAGTCATAGTAATAATGCATTAAAACTTCTTTTAATTTATTAAGTGGGATGCTAGTGAACAGGTCCTGAAAGTCATATGTCTCAATATATGTAATTACATTGTTTTTTGCAAAATCAATCACTTTAGTATTATTTTTAATAATCCATGTAAAATTTTCTTTTTCTATAAAACTTAGAATAATATTAAGGTACTTAGAGAATGATTCTCCGGCTTTTTTCATGTACGTATTTGTTCCGCAAGTGATAAATCTGAACTTGATAGGTTGTTTGTGGAATTTTGGATAGATTGTAATATATGGAAGGGTCATATTATTGTTTATGCAATTAATTCTTTTATTTAAAGCACGGATTTTTTTCTGTACAGTGGTGCTATTTGATTTATATAATTTAAATGTTTCAGAGGTTTTTAGTTCCTTATCCAAGAGTTCAAGATAGAATTGTTTACAAATAATTGAGAAATTGCCTGAAGCTTTATCGATAGGAGTTAGAATGAAGAGTTTCTGTATTTCTTTGATTTTTTCTTTTATTGTTTTTAAGGAATAATAACTGCAATTTTTATAGAAATTATAGAAATTCTTATTGATAAAGTCTTTAAATTTGAAATAATAACGCCATTTCCAGTCTATGAAGAAACAAAGAGGAATATCGAAATTGTTAGAAATTTTTAAACAAAAACAATCAATATTTTTAAGAAAGCGTTTTAATAACTGTTCTTTTTTCATTCGAAAAATGGGACGAAATTTTGTACCTTTTTCCAAAAGTTTTCGTAATTCACTATCTTGAATTATATTTAAATTACATGTAATGATGTGTTTTTGGTGGGGATCCACGAAACTCCTATATTCCTCCTCATTGCAGAGACAATGAGCAGAATTTCGATTGCTATCAATGTTTTTACAAAAGAAATTATAATTAAAAACCCTGCGACCAAGAGGAATGTCATATTTGAAGGATTTGGCAAGTTTGAATGTTTTCAGTGGGAACGAATCAAGTGTTTCTTCAAAGATTCGGTTGAAATTGAAAGCATCAAAAATAGGATGTTTAAAGTCTATTGTCATATATAAAACGTCTTCTTTAGCTTTTCTATTTTTATTTTTAACAATCCTCTGAATCCTAGCTTTATAAATATCATTAATGAGAATAAGGAAATGTAGATTTTTAGTACAGTGTTTATCTATTGATTTTTTAAAGATATCACAATATTTTTCTTTAATTGAAAAAATATGATTTTTTACAGGCTTATAGTTGAAGTTTATATTAAAATCTTCCTCCAATTTATGTAGATCTTTATGAAACAGTTTCTTTAAAACCTCTTCAGCCAAATTATTCATTTTATTGTTTCTTTTATTTATTCCGCTTCCTCGACAACCTCTATTTCTATTGCCCTGAGTATTAATTAATTGTGAAGTGTATATATACATACATTATATATATATAGGGAGAGTGTGAACTAATAGTAGGAATTGAAAAATTATTGCGTAAATGGCGGAAGGCGTCTGTAGGTCCAGTAAATGACAGTGTTAGAACGCATTCTGTGACCATTATATAATAAGCAAGGCATCTTAATTTTCAATGAATAGCAATGTACAAACTATAATTTCTCGATTTTTAATTATATAAGGAAAACCACAGCCATTAGTGACATATGCCGTCTTTGTTACTAACTCAGTTTTTAAAAGTAACAACTTTCAGATGAAAATAGAACAATGAAAAATAAGTACAAAACTTTAATCTATATTTTATAAAAGATTTGGATTGGTTGTTTAAACTTAGTTTTAGTAACATTCCCATCCCCCAATCTCCTCCCGGATGAATATACACTATCATCTACAGTTTATACTTTCTCGTATACGAAGTATACAAAGAGAAAGTATTGTAATCGTCAACAAATTCGAACTCGAGATTTTTTGCAAATCTCCACGTTTTAGACCTCCCCGAGTCCGAAAAACACAATTTGGGAATTAAGTCTGCTTGTCTTTGAACACAATAACTCAAAAACTATCAGAGCAAGAGGGATGAAATTTGGTGTGCGATCTTGACATATAATTGTTAGGTTTATGTCGAATTTTGGACAAAATCTGTCCACGGGAAGTCTGTCTGTCCGTGTTCATGTGAAGACGATAACTGAAAAACTTAAATAGCTAGGTAGATAAAATTTGGTAGACAGTTTTATCGTCAGGAATGTAGGCCCGTATCAAATTTTGGATCAAATCTATCAAAGGGTTGATTGTCTGTCCGTCTGTATGATCGCATACTTGTGAACATGATAACTCCTAAACGCTATGGCTTAGATGAATAAAAATTGATAAGCGGTCTTCTTAACGTAGTTGTAGATCTGTGTCCAATTTCGATTGAAAAAAGGCGTTCAAATTGCATATTCGGTTTCATCACCATTCTACGACGCAGAAAACGACGCGCGCGTTTTTCCCACCTGTGTTCGGGCATCAGTCATGTTACTGCCGCTCTGTGTATTTTATCCCCAACCGCGTTAGGGCCGATAGTAGGAAGTTCAGGGGAGACCATTACAGCTGGTTTACTAGTGTCTTCCAAAGCACAATCATGACTTGTGTGTATCACCCAATAATAATCTATTTGGCATTGTCCTCAAGGATACTTGGATTCAGGCTTCCTCCTACTATCCTTGACTACGGCTGACATCCGCGGACTTTTAAACGGAGAGCTTAACACAGTCACCGCTATGGGGCGAATTAGAGGCAAGCTCCAAGATAGACAAAAACTGACCGATCTTGCACTAAACAACTTATAAATCAAACCAGCGAGAGTGGTCTCCCCTAAACTTTCTCGTATACTCTCCCAAAAAGGTGCTGTTTCATCTCCTCCCGTGTGAATAAAAGAATTCGAACCCACTGTAAAACAGAATCCAACGACTATCAGAAGGTTTTCCATTGTAGATTATAGTGATTGTAAAATATTTAGGTAAATAATAAAATTCAAAGAGATACGTACCGATTAAAACGCATCTATCACACACTTCCACTCTTGCCGGCTCAAGGACAAAGTGACGTAATTCTTCCGCGTGCACAGAGATTGCTACCAGCACGCATGCATATGGAGAATCGGATTAGAAATATTAATTATGCAATTTGAACGCCTTTTTTTAACCGATTGAAACGAAATTTGGGCACAGATCTATAACTAATGTTAGCAACCGTCATACCAATTTTTATTTATCTGAGCCAAAGTGTTTAGGAGATATAATTTTTACAAGTATGCGATTATACAGTCCGACAGACACTCAACCCTTCGACGGATTTGGTCCAAAACTTGATACGGGCCTACATTCCTGACGATAAAACTGTGTACCAAATTCTATCCATCTAGCTGTTCCAGTTTTTGAGTTATAGTGTTCACATGAACGCGGATAGACAGACAGACTTCCCGTTGACGGATTTTGTCCAAAATTTGATGGAAACCTACAAATTATGTGTAAAGACCACAAACCAAATTTCATCCCTCCTTGTAGCTTTAATAGTTTTCGAGTTATCGTGTTCACAGACACACAGACAGACATGATTCCCAAATTGTGTTTTTCGGACTCAGGGAGGTCTAAAACGTGGAGATTCGTCAAAATCTCGAGTTCGAATTTTTTAACGATTACAAGACTTTCTCTTTGTATACTTCGTATGCGTCAAAGTAAGAAGAAAGAGGTGAACGTATTCTGCGGACATCAATTAAAATGTTTAACATAATAAATTGGTTGCGCAAGTCAAATTCTAGTGCGCAGCGGAGATTCTCGAAGGACGAGATATCTCGTCCGTAGCGATGAATGTGTTATGTTTCTTAATAACAACACACATTTTAATGATCGATCGAAGCGAGGTTCTATTGCAACTCGACATTTCGTCTGTTTGTCTGGAAATTTGTTCTTTACGAAGTCACGTGTCTCGATTCTCTTCGTATTCGGCATAAATATTTTTTGAAGTCTTTACAAACGACATACATGTAAGCATTTTGTTTTTTAATCCAGTTTCAAGATAGTGGCCGTTTCAATGGTTAAAATGTCTGGCGAGTCGTTGGCGATTTTGGCACATCTGAATCGTTTCAGTAATACTGACAAATTTAATTGCAATTTTATTAATACCGATATAAGCAAATAATTATTTGCAATTTTGTGGGTAGCAGAGACGTGGGCAAATGATTCACATTCGAAAAAATGCTTGAACCTTTAACCTTCCAGCGGGCGCGCCTTTGCAAGAGATGCTTGAATTGTGCATCGTATTATATATCATCATATCGTTATTTTATATATGTAGGTGCAATTTTATTTATAAAATATTTGTTTACTACTGGGCTAATAAATACAGATAACATAAATAAAAGTTGAATTTATTTTTGTAAAACAACACGAGATATATCTGTGATAAGATGCACGATGTGTCGTAAAATTTGAGTAAGCGCGCCCGCTGGAAGGTTAAAGACTGCGCAGAAGGGGAATCTTAGGTGGCTTTTTCTAATCCTAAGTCTCCTGTTCGTAGAACTGTTACTTAATAACAGTATGTACATCTCTGAATTGTACAGTAGTCCATTTGCCCTTGAACACATTACGATTCCTCATTTATCTAGAATAAAATTGGGGGAAAACAAAATTTCACAAACATTTACTGTCAAGATATTTTGTTTAAATTCAGTTTTCTTCCTTTTCTGTAAATTTATGATACACCTTCAGGTGCTAAATTTTTATTTAAACGTTTTTAACCTTCTGACTGCATATCAGGCAATTACCGCTGGTAGGAAGTAAGTCTATTTTCTGCTGCATCCTGCGATTTCCCAAGCTGATGTGTTTACTTAGCGCTATTACAATTCGGAATCATATTACACTAATAAAGTTTTGCATATAAATAACAGTTCGCTTGGTTCAACGGTATTTGAACATGTTTGCAAATGCTTCATCTAAACAGTGATTTAAAGCATTGAGCATTGTTATATTAAGACATAGGCATCGCTCTGCATGCCAGGATAAACTCATATGGCTATTATTTCATTTAAAACTCTAAAATTTTTTGTGTTTTCAGAATATTCTATAGAGAGGCTGATATATCAGATATAAATCAATGGCAAAGATTTTTATAAGACATTTATTTCATTTAAAACTCTAAATTTTTTCATAAAAGACTCTAAAATTCTAATTCATTTAAAACTCTAAATTTCATTTATTATTTCATTTAAAACTCTAAAATTCATTTATTATTTCGTTTAAAACTCTAAAATTCATTTATTATTTCGTTTAAAACTCTAAAATTCATTTATTATTTCATTTAAAACTCTAAAATTCATTTCTTATTTCATTTAAAACTCTAAAATTCCTTATGTTTTCCGAATATTTTGTACACAGACTGATATATCAAATATAAATCAATAGCAAAGATTTTTTACGAGACTATCTTCAACAATGATAGACTTGAAGCGCGAAGAATGAATGTCTACGACTCCTTCAGTTTACTTCAATATGATTCTACGAAATACGAATCTTCGTATATCTTAGGAATCACTTTAAATACTAAGCCGCTATTAAGAAATAAGACTACTCATCTAAATCCGTTTGGTTTCGTTACAGCAACAGGGGGTGGCTATTTTGGGACGGACCTCGTAATTTTGAACCTTGGTTAGATAAATGAGCTGCCCCCTCTAAAAATTTTCACAACACACCAGAAGGAGAACAAATGATTCCGACATATTTAAAGCCGGTAGCACACTTGGCCTTTTACCTCCGTCTACAGTGGACGGTTCCTCTCAGAAACCGGTTTACACCTCCGATATCAACGGCGATTGGTCAGTACTTTCAGTTGCGAGAGCAAAACTCGTGCTCTCTGATGGAAGATTCGACCGCTTCACCCGCACAAGGCCTGCTGAAACAGCGATTCTTCGGTAGAATCGGGTTTCGAACCAGGAACCCTCCTGTCCTGGCCTCAATTATCCGCACTTTATGCTATACAATGAAAGGATTGAGCTGGCTCTTCTGGATATTGAAGGATTGAATGAACGCCCCGGGTCTCGAAGCCGAGACCTTACAACCAGGACACCGCGGTCCCGTTTTCATCCGAAATAAACGCAAAATAAAACATAAGAAAGGCTCAATTCGGGTCCGCGCCGTAGATTTTTCGTGAAAATGTCCGGATAAAATCATAAAACAAATGTTTCGTATTAATATGTAATTTAATTATCAATCTCTTTAATACAATATTTACGCAGAGTAGTATAATGGTTACAGAACAGATAAATCCCAAGTTTATCGCATATAGCAAGGATCTTTGGTAGCTTGTGATTTATCTAATCTGTAACCATTATACTACTCTGTGTAAATATTATTTTAAAGAGATTGATAATTAAATTACATATTAATACGAAACATTTGTTTTATGATTTTATACCGACGTTTTCACGAAAACTCAATGCTGCGGACCCGAACTGCGCCTTTCTTATGTTTTATTTAGAGTAACTTTGGATGGCGCCATCTGTTGACAGTATATAGAACTACATTCGCGTATGAGCAGTAAAACATTATTTACAACAAATGCTCATATTTCCCGTAACATTCATCGTTTTGAATTCCAATTTTAATACAATGTTTCTTTTAAGTATTGCCAAGTATTCTGCAAGTTTCGTACAATTCGAAAGAAAACTCTGCATGTTATAATCAGAAAACATGCGAAGTTTGAAATGTTCAATTTAATACCGATTTTAACTTATATTCTGATAAATATTTTTATTGTTTCACTTTGGATACAAGTAATTCTCCTCAAGCTCTTTAAAATGGCAACTAGAATCAACCTTCTAACTAAACGTGTTTCCACGCTACACTTATTTATAGCCTTACATAAAGTCAATTCATAACAATCACGCGCATGCGCCTATACTGGTACGATGACGTCCCAGGCAAAACAAATACTATGCGACAAACTCTTACAGATATGATCTATCCGTTGTGGGGTCAACCATTGTTTTCGCATTATTAGTCTCGAAGTTATTAGCGATTCAAATCGGACGGTATTTTGTCACACAGGAAAGTTCAGCCGACTATCACTGTAACGAGCGAAAAGACGTTCTCACGTCAAAAAAAATAACTTGCATTCATTCCCTTTTAATTCGAAATTGTTTGCTGAAATGTTGCCTAAATGAATATCTACAATTCCTTCGCTTCATTTTAAAAAGAATTCGATGTAATACAAATCTCCGTATAATTTAGGTATAATTTTGAATATTAAGCCATTATAAAGAAACCAGACCACTCATTTAGGCCCGGAACAAATGCAAAAAAGATTGCTTGACATTCCCTATAGATTCGAAATTGTTCACACTGAAACGTTGCCTACATGACTGCCTACAATTCCTTCGTTGCATTTAAAGTTGCTTAGACAAAATACATATCTTCTCATGATGTAGGCATCATTTTGAATATTAGATCATTATTAAGAAACTATACCACTCATTTAGACGCGGAACAAATGTCAAAAAGATTACTTAACACTCCCTATAGTTTCGAAATTGTTCGCTGAAACGTTGTCTACATGACTGCCTACAATTCCTTCGTTGCATTTAAAGTTGCTTATACAAAATACGAATCTTCTCATGATGTAGGCATCATTTTGAATATTAAATCATTATTAAGAAACCAGACTACTCCTTTAGGTCCGAAACAAATGCCAAAAGGATTACTTAACACTCCCTATAGATTCGAAATTGTTCACACTGAAACGCGCGCGCGCGCGCGCGCGCGGGGGGGGGGGGGGGGGGGAGAACAAAAAAGAAAGAGGATATATATTATGTTGAAAAAAAAAAAAAAAAATAAAAAATAGTATATAATTTGTATTTATTTTTTTATTTAATAA
>BGPR01003357.1:65987-87714 GCA_013235015.1 Araneus ventricosus | reverse complement strand
TGGATTATTTATATTTTAATGATGTATTTCTAAATTTAAATAAATGGAAGGGTTATCCGTGTACAAAACTGTCTATGTGCTCCTAATGATAGCCAGTGCAGGGCGTGGGAGGAACATCGACAACCGCTTACATGGAATTCTGTAACTGATATTCTTATTGCCATATAAATAAAAATGATTGCAACTTTCCAGAAAATCGAGTTCACATTCTCCATAACGTTGAACATGGTACGGTTTTACCCACTATGTTACAAAGGTTGTAGTTTGACTTTTTATAAAAAATCATTGATATGCAAAGTAATGAATCTGGCTTTTCTGGAAAAGTATATTACCTGATAAACATAATGGAAATTCTTTCAACAGATTTGACAGCCTACGAATGGTTTAGCCTTAACAGGCCTTTGAATCTTAGCTAACCCTACTTTCTCCTATATTGTATTGGGGAGAAACATCATCCCAACGGATTTTAACTCAGTTATTTTAATCTAAGTCATTGAATCAATTATTTTAATAAGTACATAATGTGGAAATGGCTGTCCCGATCCAAATTTTATTAAGGTATCCGACTTTTAAAATCGTCATTTATGAAATTATCAAAGAACCTCTTATGACTTAATTTGTAGGCCTGCTTTCACGCTTCTAAAAAACCATCTCACTTTTTACTCTAGTGCAATTACAAATGGAGTTACAGCTGTTATTACGAACTGTAGATTATATTTATGTTGCAGTGAAAACTTTAAATGTGTTTTCTGGAGAAATGATATTTGACTGAAACTTTGTAAAAACTGTAACCATACAATGATTTCTCGAAAAGTTATTCTGGCATTTATATAGAATTTTCTTGAGATTGTTTCTGTATATCCTGATTTTCCTCTTGAAAACTATGCCACAATTTTAAATGTAATATTTTTGCGTTAAATATAATCGAAATAGCATTCTTTATGAAAAATTACTCAGTATTCATACGTTCAGCTATATCTCGAAAAACTATTTTTAAGTGACAAAAATATGTTTAGAGCAGCTAACAGGATAATCTTGTCATAAAATACCACAAGAATATATATGTTATCTTAGAATAATGATTTATTTAGTATTGTTATGTAGAAATATTTTAGTCATTTTTTCTCAAATTTCGAGTTTTTTTTAAAAATATAATTTTGAAACGCAATTCTTACACATATTTTCTTAGTAAGTTTTAAAAATGTGAAATAACATTAAAAATATATAGATTAAGTTGTTTTTCAAAAATGTCTCCCAGAACCAGTATATATTTTAAAAGATCTGCCAGATTTTGACAATCTCTCAAATTGAGTTACGTTTAAATGTAGAATCAACCTCTTACTAAACTTGTTCATATCACTGCACGCTGGCTGCCAGGAGATTCTTTGAAAGTTTTAAGACGGCGTACCCAAATGCCATTCATAAGTGTCAAGTACATCTCCCGCTAAGAAATGCACAGAACTGACTGATATTCATTTTTGCAAGAAATGAAATATATTTCTTCACTGATTTTGAAATTGTAATGAACGAAAGTTGAAATCATTACTTTATTCAATATAACAGGAGTATACACTACGTCCTTATAGTAGTGTATTGATTTTAACATTTTACGAGTTTTGTATATATTTATTTTTGCCCGGAGGATATGTTTTTATTATATTTCATCTCTGATTTACCTGACAGTTTTTACCATATAGGAAGTCTTTCCAACTTTATTTTATATAGTCTTGTTTTTTAGAGACTTCCTTATATCCTTTTAGGCTAATACATGTATTTATCTCCACACTAGTGTGGTAAATGTGCAATGTCATTTTTCCCATCTGTTGGGTGTGAGTTTTGTACTCCTAACTTTTGTTTGTATTTTGTGACAAATCAGTCTTGCGGGTGTAAATGTATCACTCTATTATAGTTTGCATAACCAGATATTTCCCTGTAAATATATTATATTTCTTTAACCTCCAAAATGATTCGAGAATTATCATATTATGTAAGGGGACAAATAGCCTATTAACTTTTACTTAATGACGACAATTACATTACTCTGTCAATTTCCCCAGCAGTAAAATACTTAATAGTGTTGCATTTAACAGTTTCATCTTCAGTACAATCCAAACTGGCACACGAACGTGGATTTGTAATGAAAAAAATTATTTTCCAGGCAATTGATAAATAGAAACTTCTTTATTATGCAAATACTTTCATATTTCATCGGATTGTCGTATTTGTAGTAACATTTCAATTTTTCAAATGCACTTGGTTACTCAAAATGAATGTTTTGTGAGGCACCCCAGTATAAATATATGAACTATTCTGTCTGAAATAAGTATTAACATTAAGGTGAATAATTTTTTAGCCATAATTTAACCCGTTATTAGTGAAGCTGAAAGGTATGCAAATTCTACTGAGGTTTTACATTCCTTTTTAGCTCTCTTTGAAGGGGGTATTTAGAGCATAATCTCAATAATCATCGATGTAATGAAGTAAATGGAATGTTTTAATCTGCACAGTAATTATTTGAAATATCAACGCAACTTTAACATTTGTTAAAGGGTAATTGTCATAATATATTCAAAATCTTTCTTCCGATCCGGAATGTTCCATCAATGCTGACAACAACAGCGAATGGTAATTGTAAAAAAGAAAATTATTGAGGTACAATTGTGCCAATGAAACTGTTCTATATATGTGTAAATACTTATATTTCATCGATTGGCATCATATTTTGTAATGCTATATCTCAACCTTGTTTTTCAAATGTAATTTTGTTTCTATAAGATATATGTTCTTTTGAGACAGCACCCAGTATAAATTCCTCTACAAATGTTCGGTCTGAATGATATCACCAAAATGTTGTAACCATCAAACAATTATTAAATAATAATAATAATTTTAGTTAATGATGGGGAGAAGCTTCTGTTATCCCCAATTGTCTGTTATTTCCATTAGCCTCCCCTTGGTAAGGGGCATTGACTCCTCTTCTCCCCTATACATAGAGTATATCTCAACTATTGGTGTTTAATGATCTTATCAAAAATGGTGTTCAAATTAATTTCACTCCAATTGCAATAACATTGAAACAATACTGCAAATTCCTGTAATTGTAAAATACGTTCACAACTAGCATTTAGAACCTTTTCTTATCAGTGTTTCTAATGCCGATAGTATGCATCATGGTGGTAATATATAATCAGAACGGGTCTCACTTGTCGGAGACCCGCATCTAGACACAGCTTTGTAAAATAATCTTTTATTGTACACTTAAGAAGCATTTGATTGTTATAATGCTTTCTAAACAAAGTCGTTTGGGGATTTGGGTGATTCAGTGCCCCGTGGGGGGGTAGGCGATCGTTTTTTCTACGGGCAGCCACCTAATCCTGAAAAGATCGCACGATCCTCAAAAAAGCGGGCTGTCTGTAGGGAAGAAGTCCAACAAGCAGGATTAAAAATAAAAGCTCTTAGCTCTGCCAGTGGTATTCTAAGTAAAAGAAATATACACAAGTATTGAAACAGTAATTTGTAAAAAAAAATCAAACAAAGATTACCATTCAATCAACACAGCTCAAGGTTTCATCAGCTCACCAGCTTAGTTTGTAGATCAAAATCCAACTGACTCTCCTTGACTGAGAGCTTTCTTTATACTTTTCAACAGGAAGTGACGTAATCTCCAGAAAGTTCAATAGCCGTAGAAGAGGCAAGTTTGAGGTCCTTCTAGGAATTCTTTGTCGCCAAAGTTTCCAACTTTGCCGCCAAGTCGCCAAGGTCGCCAAATTGATCACCACACAGGTCAGCATTTGTCAAAGCAGATTAGTATTTGTGGGAAAACTACTTTATAGCTTTGTAACAGCATTTTTAAATCACTGCTGTTCTCGCAATGTTTGTAACTTTTGTTTCGATTTTTGAATGAAACCCGTTGCGGTTCTCTCCATCGGTTTCTCTTCGACTTTACACCCAATCTGGCTGAGTCGGGGTTGCGGGGTATCAAAAAAAATGATAACGTCCTGGAAGATTAGTATCTGATGTAACCAGTTACAAAACACTGAAAGAAATGAACGTTGACTTATGAATATTTACATGGAATGATTTCACACATTCAATTCTTAGTTATTGTTGTAAACGATGAATTTCTGACTTTGCTAAATCTTTTCGAACATACAGAGATGGTCTGTAGTTAGAAACTGAGAAGCTGAGAGCGAAAAGAAAAGAAAACTCTGGGCGTAAACTGCGGGAGACGCCTAGTAGGTCCAGAACATAGCATTAGAACGCAGCATTCTGTGACCACATTATAAGGCATCTTACTTTCAATGAATAACAATGTACAAACTATGTTTCTGATTTTAAGCCGCCCATATAAGGAAAACGGTTGCCATTTATGACAGATGTTATCTTTCGTTATTAACTCAGTTTTAAAAAAATAACAACTTCCAGATGAAAATAAATAATAAAATATAAGGGACAAAGCGAATCTATATTTTATAAAGATTTGATCACGTTTAAACTTAGTTTTAGTAGCTGCCCATCTCCATCTCCTCTCCGGATGAATAACAGCGTAATCATCAGTTACAGTTTGAGGCCTTCTCGTGCCACGAAGTATACAAATAGAAAGTATTGTAATCGTCCAAAAACTTCAAGTACCGAGATTTTGATGAATCTCCACGTTTTAGACTCGAGCTGAAAAACACAATTTTGAATTAAGTTCGCTTGTTCAGAACACATACAATCAAAAACTATTAGAGCAAGGTAGGATGAAATTTGGTGCGATTCGACATATAATTGTTAGGTTTATATCGAATTTTGGACAAAATCTGTCCATGGAAATTGTTTGTCTATGTTCCTGTGGAACATGATGCTAACTCAAAAACTTAAATAACCACTGATAAAGTTTGGTAGACAGTTTTTATCGTCAGGAATGTAGATCCGTATCACCCCAACCACAAAGGGCTGACTGTCTGTATAATCTATTGTGAAACATGAGGTTCTCACCATCCGCACTTTATGCTATAAATGAAAGGATTGAGCTGGCCTTTCTGGATAGTTGAAGGATTGAATAGAAGCCCTGTCTCGAAGCCGAGACTCTACAAACTGGCACACCGCGGTCCTGTTCATGAAATAAAGGGGTTAAAGTATAAGAAGGTTAATTCGTCAGGTCTGGATTTTCGATGCGAGTTCGATGAATAAAATGGCACAGTTTGTCGAGTAAGATGATTACAATCTTTAAAATATGTATTATTAGCAGAAGTCGGTTACAGATTAGATAAATCGACGCTACAGCATTCCAGTATGCATGCGATAAACTTGGGATTTATCTGTTCTGGTAAATCATTATACTACTTCTTGCAAATATTGTATTAAAGAGATTGATAATTAAATTATATTAATAATGAAATTTTTTGGTATTTTTATGATTTGTCGACGTTTTCACGAAAAACTCAATGCTGCGACCCGAATCTGCGCCTTCTTGTTGTTTTATTTAGAGTACTACATGCAGCCAGACAAGTACGATGGCGCCATTCGACACGTAAACATACTTCGCGTATGAGCAAGTAGTTATTTACACAAATGCTCATATTTCCCATAACATTCATAGCTTTTTAATTCCAATTTTAATACAATGTTTTCTTTGCTATTGCCAAGTATTCTGTACAAGTTCGTAACTGAAAATAGAAAACTCTATGTTATAAATCAGAAACATGCGAAGTTTGAAATGTTCAATTTAATACGATTTTAACTATATTCTGATAAATATTGTTACTTTATACCGTAGAATTCTCCTCACTTTTAAAATGGTAATCAGAATCAACTTTCTCCAACTAAACGGTTTCCACGCTACACTTGTTTTATAGCCTTACATAAAGCCAATTCATAAAATTACACGCAGTATGCTCTCATACTGGTATGATGATCGTCCTCGGAAACAAATACTATGTGACAAACTCTACAGATATGATCTATCCGTTACCTGGGGTCAACCATTGTTTTTCGCATCTATTAGTCTCATAGTTATTAAAGCGATTCAAATCGACGCGTAGTTTGTCACACTAGAAAGTTCACGACCGACTATCACTGTAACGAGCGAAAGACGTTCTCACGTCAAAAAAATTACTGTTCTTACTTCCTTTAATTGAAATTTTACGCGAAATGTTGCTAAAATGTCTACAATTCCTTCGCTTCATTTAAAAGAATTGATGTGATACAAATCTCCGTATAATTTAGGGTATCAAGTTTTGAATCATTATATAAGAAACCCGACCACCTTTAGGCCAAGAACAAATGCAAAAGTAAAGCTCCCTCATAGATTCGAAATTGTTCCTGAAACGTTGCCTACATGACTGCCTACATTAACGTTGCATTTAAAGTGCTTAGACAAAAATACGTCTTCTTTGATGTAGGCATACTTTTGAATATTAGAATCATTATTAAGAAACTTACTACCCCTTTTAGGCCCGAACAAATGCTCAAAAGATTACTTAACACTCTATAGTTCGAAATTGTTCCGAAACGTTGTCTAAGACTGCCTACAATCTCGTTGCATTTAAAGTTGCTTAGTACAAAATACGAATCTTCTCTGATGAGGCAATTCTTTTGAATATTAAATCATTATTAGACTCCTTTAGGTTCGAACAAAGCCAAAAAAGGATTATCAAATTCCTATAGTTCGAAATTACCTGAAACGTTGTGCTACATGACTGCCTCAAGCAATTCCTCAAGGTTAGCTTAAGTGCTTTAGACAAACATATCTTCTCGGTAGGCATATTTTGAATATTAAATCATTATTAAGAAACCAACTACCCCATTTAGGGCCGAAACAAATGTCCAAAAAGATTACTAACACTCTATAGCTGAAATTGTTCGTGAAACGTTGGCTACATGACTGCCTTCAATCCTTCGTTGCATTTAAAGTTGTTAGACAAAATACGATATCTTCTCATGATGTAGGCATCATTTTGAAAGATAATCATTATTAAGAAACCAACTACTCCTTTTAGCGGAAACAAATGCACAAAAGATTACTTTCACCTCCCCATAGATCTGAAATTGTTCGCTGAAACGTTGTCTACAATGACTGCCCACAATTCCTTCGTTGCATTTAAGTTGCTTAGACAAAAATACGAATCTTCGTGATGTAGGCATCAGAATATTAAATCATTATTAAGAAACCACTGACTCTTTAGGAAAACAAATGCCAAAGATTACTTAACACCCCAGGCAGATTCTAAATAATTGCTGAAACGTTGCCCGCTAATGACTGCTCACAATTTTCGTTGCATTTAAAAGCTTAGACAAAATACGAATCTTCGTGATGTAGCATCATTTTGGAATATTAAACGGCTATTAAGAAACCAGACTACCCTCTTTTTTTTAGGTCCAAACAGCCAAAAGGATTACTTAACACTCTATAGATCTGAAATTGTTCGCTGAAACGTTGTTCCGCACACGACTGCCTACAATTCCTTCGTTGCATTTGTGTTGCTTAGACAAAAGAATCTTCTCGTGATGTAGGCACTACTTTGAATAAGACAATCATTATTAAAGAACCAGACTACTCCTTTAGTCCGGAAAACAAATGCCAAAAGATTACTTTCTAATTTCTATACTCGAAATTAAATTGCTGAAACGTTGTCTACAATGACTGCCTACACCTTCTAAGCGTATTTAAAGTTGTTTAGACAAAATACGAATCTTCTCGTGATGTAGGCATCATTTCGAATATTAAATCACATAAGAAAACCACACTACCTTTAGGTCCGAAAACAAAATGCTGCAAAGGATTACTTAACACTCTATAGATTCGAAATTGTCTTCGCTGAAACGTTGTTTGCCATGATCACCACCCTTTGCTTGCATTTTAAAGTTTGCTTAGACAAATACGAATCTCTCTCGTGATGTAGGCACTATCATTTTTTGGAAATAAATATTAAATCATTATTAAGAAACCAGACTACTCCTTTAGGTCCGAAACAAATGCCAAAAGGATTACTTAACACTCCCTATAGATTCGAAATTGTTCGCTGAAACGTTGTCTACACGACTGCCTACAATTCCTTCGTTGCATTTAAAGTTGCTTAGACAAAATACGAATCTTCTCGTGATGTAGGCATCATTTTGAATATTAAATCATTATTAAGAAACCAGACCACTCATTTAGGCCGGAAACAAAAACCGCTTAGCATTCCTTTCGATTGAGCGCAACGAGGCTATCGATCCCCCCATTCAACCACTTTGACTCGCACTAAGTACTTCGCCAATCCAACCAAATCTTTCCAAAGCATATTTCTTCAACTTCATTCCCGCCGCCTCTCAAATATGTTCTCTCCTGCGACAAAAAAACACCCGGAGTCGGAGATAAATCGGAACAGAATGCTGAGATTTCAGTTTTAAAAGTCAATATTTCTTCTTGCTAAGCTGTCAGGAGAAGGGGGGCCCTCTTTTCTCTTGCAAACAACTTTTTGACGAGAACTTTTATAGAGCCCCCCTCCCGGACGGACGGACAGATGTGTGCGCGCACTAACGAAATGCTTTGAGCTTAAAAGCGGAAATAATGATTTGGCGCTTTTAAAAGCGTAAAACTTTCGGAGTGTTTTGTGCGGAGAAAAACATTTCTTCCTCTTTTTTCTTCTTTTTTCTCCTTCCTACCATTTCGCGCAATAATTTTATTTCTTCAGAGAAAGTGTTTTTCTGGAATTCTGCGGATAAATGCTGTTCGCAAAAGACTAAAGGGTTTCTCCGAGGTTGGGAACAACCTCTTCTTCAAACACGCATGTCTCTCAGTTCTGTCTTCACAACTTTTTATTCTCTTTTTAATATTTCACATCTAGCTTCTTCGCAAACCAATTAATCCTGTCTTTTAGTCAGATTCCTTTTGCGAACTTTCTAATGGTTCCATTGCAATGTTTCTCATTACACGACTTCCGGAATATTTGTGTAGATCTTCACCGATCCTGACCCCTAGAACCCAAAACCACCCTTCGTTCAAAAGTTTATATATATATATATATTTAACCATTAAAACTCAAATAACATTTTCATCATATACACATATACACCTATTAAATCATCTTTTAAAATTAAATATAATAAACTATATAACTAAATATTATTCACTCAATGAAATACAGAAAGCTAATAATATTAAAAACTATTACTATGAAAAAGCCAATCCAGATATGGAATTCCAACAATCAAATGTCAATCGACCTGAGGAATCGATTATGTCACATTATTTCGAAATTTATAGACGCCAACCTACTGTGAGGGCTAATTGGTGGAAAAAAACAACAAATATAGGAGTAAATCTCCAATATATATATATATATAAAGCCTTTGCCCATGCTATCTTGCGAACACGATAACTGGAGTAATTTTGATTTTGTTTTAACCAGCTTGAGATATGCTGCACGTATAGAGAAATTCTAGGTTGAGTTCGTAGATGGGGTATCCAGCTCAAAGGGGGTGGAAATGGTGGGGTTTGAAATTGCCATTTCCCCATAATTACTTTACAAATGAAAATAGAAAGAAAATTCAAGTTAGACGAATTATCGCCTTATCATAACGAACAATTTGTGCATTTAAACTTTTTCGATAGCTGCAATTGCTTAGAAGTTATGACCTGAAAAGTGATTTTCCTTTCCTTCCGCTCCTCTCTCCAACTTAAAGTATCTTTCAGCCTATGCATGTTACCTCTTGTTGGAAAGCTCTCGTCATTTGCAGTCTCTTCCATTATCTTTCATTCTTGCGGCTCTAATCCTTATGAAAATAGAGGGCAAAATGTTCTTTTCCTTATATCTCCGGCCTAATGGAATTTACCTTTGCCTTCCGGCTTTCCGGTGGGGATTTTATTTTTTTTTTACTTTCCTGTTTACAAAGCACACAAAGAGAAGGTGTTGATCGTGAAAAAAGTTCGAATTGGTGAATATCCACGTTCTGCACCACCCCGAATCCGAAGTACATTTTTGGAAATTTATCTGTCTGTTGGTTAACACGATAATTCAAAAGCGGGAACGACCTAAAGTAATGAAATTCAATAGGTGGATGTTTCGGATGAAATGCGTGCATTAGAAGTATGCCATACACGTCCATGTTCATATCAGCAAGATAATTCAGAAACGGAGCAAGTTAGTTGAATTTATCATCCGAATTGTTAATGTGCATCAAATTTTGACCCAAATCACTCAAACCAGGGTTTCCCAACCTTTATTCCCTCGAGTATCCCTTCATTCATCTCTATATTTTTGCGTCCCCCCCTACTCTCATAACCTCCCTTCCACCAACAATCCCTCTATGCAAAGAAGTGTTTATCACCAATGTTAAAGGCTTCTGTTAGCTAAGGAGTCAAATGACTCGGATTAATAACATTTGCTGGACATTTCATTTCATTGCGTTTTCACAACAGCGTTAGTTCAACGCAAAACTGATGAATTCAGTATTGTAATAATTTCGCGTCAACTTCTAAGGATAGTCAAAAGTTACACTCTATAAAAATCAACTTTACAAGTAGTGCAGTTATTAAATGGCAAGCATTCACTTTTTAACTCCATATGTTTTCACGTTTCCGGCATTACCAACTTTGATTTCGCGTACCCCCAAGGGTATGCGTGCCATAGGTTGGGAACCTGTGACTCAAAGGATTGGCTGCCTGACCTCCATTTACTCGTGTTTCTGAGAACACAATAAAGCAACGACGGCTTAGTGAAATGAATTCCACCAAAACTGCAGGCCTGTGCCACCTGGTCAAAAGAATGACGTCTAATTCCACATTTGATTCCCATCTCAATACCATGATGCGCAAAACGCTTCCCAGTGCAAGAGAAGGCCGAAGGGACGACAACCCCACCGGCTCGTTTCGGTGCACCCCATCTCAATTCATTCCTGCGAGATACAATTCTTCTTTTTAACCCCCTTCTTGGTCGGATTTTTTTCCAATCTCCGACAAAATGATTATGTTTTCCATTCAAGGCTCGAAATTTCACCTCGAAAATGTGAAGTAAGTTCGACTTTTGCTAGAGAGAAAAAAAAAACTACCTTTTTTTTTGTTTCGGTTAACCGGTTTTTTCGGGGTTTTTTTTTGCCCGGTTATAACCGATTATTTTTTAATCTAATAACCGGGTTAAAAAAACCCAGATCGGAAGATAGGCTTGACTTTAGGTTCGAATAGACTAAAATTTCCCAAGTTATGAAGTTTTTAATTTCATCATCTTAGGCCAATCACCGACAACCGCTTCCTCAAGGAATCTGATGGTTGGTGGATTACTGAAAGGGCCTTTATGAACAGATAAATATTGGCCAATGGATTGATTTCCTATAAGAACAATATTAACAAAAAAAATTGTCTACAAACGGCGCTAGTTGTTTTATAAAAAAAACCGAAAACCGGTTATTTCAAAACCTGGTTATTTTCAGCTGTTATCACCTCTAGGTTAAACTGGAGGTAAAAAAACCTGAATAACCAAAAACCGGTTATTTTCGCAATAGCCACCACCTCTACCTCACGAATGTTGCCCACGTGACAAAGGAAGTCGAAATGGGGGGCACTTATTGCGTACGCAAACAAAACTTTAAACTCCCTTCTGTGTGAAGCTCAAAAGTTTTCTTCCTGCTGTTGTTTACTCGGAAGTTTTAGCCATTCGTAATAGAAGCAATTGTTCACCAGTATGCTGCACATTAAAATGGCAGGATTGGACCAATCATAAATGAAACAGGTTTTTCATTCCTTTCCCGATTTTTTTGCAGTATTTTCTAAATTCTGTTACATTCTTAGATCTCAAACTTTCGAAATTCTCATTTATTGTAGGTAAATTATTTTATACTAGCAGAACGCGCACGGCGTTGACGGTTGAATCAGGACTTCAACAAAATGGGAAAAAATGCCCACGATGACACGAAAAAGTTTTGAAAACAAAATCAAAACAAAAGTTACGCATCGGATTGTAGAAATGCATGTTGGGAATGAAAGCATATGACGTCACCTGCCGCGAGGAAGGTCACGCACCAGCCAAAGAAATTGCAACAATGCATTCTAGGATTGTCAGGACAAACTCTCGCTGTTAAATCTCGCTACCAAAAAAACTGCTTGAACTGATTAGGGAAAGATCAATTTAAAAAAACGAAAAAAATTTTTTAACCGTTTTTGTTTTAAATCCGACAGAAACGTTCCAGATATAAGCTGAAAAAATTGAAAATTATAGAGATGTTAGAACGTCAGATGCGAGAATTTGTAGAAATCCTTATTAAAAATTACCATGAAAGTGATTATTTTTCAAAAATTTCAAAAATTCAGTAAATCACGTTACACGTACGAAACAAACTTCTTTAGAACGGAAATCGTTTGTTCTTTTCCATGGTGTAACTGTTGTTTTCGTACAATTATTCGAAGCCATGCTATTGAGAAATGGGTGCGAAAAATCGCCCAAAGTAACACAAAATATTAAATAAAAATTTTTTTAGATTAAATTTTACAATTCCGGCTTCGAGGTGCATTCAGTCACCATTGCGACTACCTGTGTGCCACATTTCATGGCTGTAACTGTGATATATTCGTCTGGACATCGCGGACACATACGCGCACAAACATTGCTTTTTATAAATATAGATTTTCTGGATGCTGTTCGAAACTGAAGAGCCGGCGGATCTGAAAGCCTCTGCCGTATCTCCTCGATTTGTTTTGTCTCAGCTGGCTTTTGCTCCATTGTTTGAAAATTGCCCGCATATCCGGCGTGGTGTGGGGTCCCCAGAGACCGAAAATTCCCACGAGACCACGAGAGACCAGACCCCCAACGAACTAGCCGAAAGCGGAAAGAGAAAGGAAGCCGCTATGTCGTAAAGACCGACCCCGGATTACATAACCGGGCGGTTTGAAGTGACCGTTGGAGATCACCCAAGTTGACCGTCAAAAAGAACTCATTACGTTGTGGCTCTTTCCAATGTTGAAACGGGAAGGGGAGCGCATGTTTGTGGTTGGTTAAATTGTTCGTCATCCGAACAAATCATGGAGACTTAACATTTCAGCCACGCCTCAGAGGCATGGTCAATGGAGTTTTTAAGTTGGAATTCGGAAGACGAGAGGGGGACTCGACGAGGAGGACTCGAAGACCCGAGACTCGAGAGAGGAGCTTGAGACGAGATTGAATTCGGAGTCTGATTCCGATTCGAATCTCGATTCTCGTGAGCGGTGATTTTGAAGTCAGATCTCAGCTGGAGATTCTGTACTTGTACGGGCGCCTAGTCCCGTGGAAACCGATGGCCAACCCTTGGCTGAATAAGCTCTTAGAGAGCTGGAAAACATCTTCGAATTCTTCGGAATTATTCTCGAAAGTGAGCGCGCAATACTGCAAATTATCAATCTTGATAAGCCACATAACTTATTGGAAGTAATACCAACGTTTGAGCGGTAGAATCCCTCAAATTCATATTTCCGGTCATCGGACTTTGAACTCACCTTGAGTTGAACATTGCTGAACTTAATCAGTTTTCTTACGAGTGAACTCACAGTTAAACTGCGATTGATTCCAGTTTTGAACTTTTGACTTGGACTCTCGCTATCTCATCCTGAGTTATGCAGATTTTATGAATGATATTAGTTTTGTACATCTTTTGTAAAAAGTCCATTAACCAAGAAGACTTAATTGAAATTAATATCCTTTATTGCTGCGTCCTGTGATATCTAATCATAACACAGTATCACTGGGCTAAGACCCTACAGTGGATTGGTCAGGTTTCCTCATCATGGATTCCTTTCCCGACCCACAGTTCTATCCGACGTGAGGCCAACTAGAGGGTCCTAATCTGTTGTCCAAGAGATTCTTGACTGAGCGAAGCGAGGTTCTGTTTAAATTCGACCATATGACATTTCGTCTGCTTGTCTGTAAATTTATTTGTTATGCAGTCAGGACCAAACTCTTTTGTTCTATCTTCTTCGGAATTTGGCACGAAAATTCCACGAAGTCATAAAAACAATGCATGTGCAAGGATTTTTATTTTTTATAATGTTTCAAGATGGTCGCCGTTTTAATGGTTTCGATGTCTGGCGAGTTTGGCCCGCTAAAACGTTTGAGTGATTTTGGTTATGACGAGACATTTAATTGCAATTTTTTGAATACAGGTAAAAGCAAAGACTCATGTAAAGAATTCGCATTTCGAAAAAATCTCTAAACCTTTAAAGACTGTTGCGAAATACAATTCATATATATATATACAAAAGAAAACATTAAAACCATTTCAGAAAAGAAAAACCAAAGTAACAAAACCGATCATAACGCTAACATCGGGGATGCGTCATCAGCAGGGAAATCCCGAACGAGCGTATATTTATTATCGGTGTTTTCTAACACAAACTCTAGCAATAAAGCTAAAAAGAGTGTGTTTCCCCGGAGCACCGAACCCGAAAACAATATTTTGAAACAAAGAAATGTCAAGCAAAAAGTTCGTGTCTATTGAAATAAGACACATGAAACCACATTTTAAAACCAAGAATATAAAACAAAAATGAAGAAAAAGGTGTCAATACTCACCTAAGAATCCATAAATGGATAAATAAGATAGGAGTGGAATTTAGACGCAAAAGCACGCGACATGCGTAAATTGAAACGTTCAGAAATGCTGACGTGTTCTAGGTTAAGAAGGTTAACAGTTAACGTCACGAGTTTCGGTTAATATTTTACTAGCAGTTAAAAGTCTTAGAAACCTTTTACTATATATATATATAGTTAAATATTTTACAAACAATTAAAACTCAAATAACATTTTCAGTATATACCCCTATTAAACCAATAATTAAAATTAAATATAAAATAATGTTACCTTATTAATAATCATAAAATGAAATGCAGAAAGATAGTTAGATTATAAACTATTACTATGAAAAAGACAACCCAGAATTGGAATTCCAACAATCAAATACCAGTCTATCTTAGGAATCGATTATGTCGCATTAAATTCGAATTTTAAAGGCGCCAACCTTCTGCGAAGGCCAATTGTTGGAAAAAGCAAAAAGTATAGGAGTAAATCTCCAAAATATTTCAAGATAAGAACGAGAAAATATAACTAAACCATACCAATTCAAAGTCTTAGCAATTATAATGCCAAGAGCTATATGCGAAATACAGTTCCGCATTTATAGTGTAAATATTATAACTAAATTAGGTTATATATACTATAATAAAACATCATTAATAAATTAAACTATAAATTTAATTTTAAATTCATTATGGTAACTAATTTTAGTATGAGAATATACTTAAAATTATATGATGCAATCTTAAAATTAAATTATGCAATCTTATTTTAAAAATAGTGGCGCCATCTACCTATGTAGTGAAATACTAAAATCTATGTGACTTCCATAAATATGATTATTTCAAAATATTTAATTCCAGAAGACTATTAATTTAAAGGTGTTAAAAATTTTTTGTTAACATAAGCAGACATGAAATTAATAGGAAATACATATCTGAAAGCGTTTTCAATAAATGTATCAATATATGATCTCTCTTTTTTTCTGTCTGTGATTAAAATAGTGCCTCTATGGATATATTATAAACTAATGTATTAATACTAGTTAGATTATTATTACTATGAAAAAGACAACCCAGAATTGGAATTCCAACAATCAAATGCTTATCAGCCTTGGGAACTAATATGTCGCATTAATCCGAATTTAAAGCGCCAGCACTCTGCGAAAGCCAATTGTTGGAAAAAACAAAAAGTATGATAGTAAATCTCCAAAATATTTCAAGATAAGAAACGAGAAAATATAACTAAATGCTTACCAATTCATAGTCTTAGCTATTGTAATGACATGAGCTTTATACGAAATACAGTTCCGCATTTAAAGTGAAAATATTATTACTAAATTAGGTTATAAATACTATACTAAACATCAATAATAAATTAAGCTATAAATTTAAATTAAGC
Organism: Araneus ventricosus; assembly: GCA_013235015.1. Taxonomy (NCBI): domain Eukaryota; kingdom Metazoa; phylum Arthropoda; class Arachnida; order Araneae; family Araneidae; genus Araneus; species Araneus ventricosus. The sequence goes on along the minus strand of BGPR01003357.1, from coordinate 71,811 downwards.
TCATTATAATAATATATATTAATATGAAAATATACTTAAAATTAAATGATGCAATCTTATTTTAAATCTAGTAGCGCCATCTACCTATGTAGTGAAATACTAAAATCTTTGTGAATTCCATAAATATGATCACTTCAAAATAAATAAATCTGAAAGACTTAATTTAAAGGTGTTAAAAATTTTTTATTAATATAAGCAAACATGAAATTAATAGGAAATCCATATCTCAAAGCATTTTCAATAAATGTATCAATATATGATCTCTGTTTTTTTTCTGTCTGTGATTAAAATAGTGCTTGAATGAATATAATTCAGGACGATGTTTCTATAAATTTGAATACTGATATTGCTGTTCCAAAAAGGTAGCCTATTTATATCAAACTGAAAAGTCTTTCTTTTATCATAAATCTCAGTGCTTAATTTATTATCAACTATTTTAATTTCAAGATCTAGAAAATCTTCAGAAGGAAAAACTTTCATTAGTTTTAAGTAAAATCAAATACTCTGGATAAAAGTCAGTATGTGGTGTGTATTCTTCTACTTTTAAACATATTAATAAATCATCAATATTATATATATATATTAGGGTACTCATAGATTTCCCCTTACTCTATTCATAGAACACAAAAAGAAATGTATAAAGAGATCAGAACTAGTTTTCTCTTGTCTTAAACAGAAAATGATTATATTCAAGAACTTTTTGTCAATAATTTTTTCGTTTGATTTATTCGTCAAAGCCTATTACTGATGAGATCTCCAGAGAGATTTGAATAATTTAGGAAAAAATTGCTGATGAGCCAGCACAAAGACGCTGCTAAGTGGATAGAATCGGAGAGTTAGGATATTTTTTTTGTGTTCCATTCAAGTAATGCGATGCAAAATTCAAATGAGAATATTTTAAACATTTTCTTGCTTCTCGAGTTAATTAAAACTTAATCTTCTAAAACGGAATAAATTGCTTTTCCCTCAGATGATTTCAATATAATAAGTCGGAGTCCTTTTATCTCATGCATTATTAATAATCTCAACTGAAAACATTTTAAAGTAATCTTATGTACAAAAATAGCCTAAAAGGAGAAAATAAAAGAAATTGTGTGAAAAAATTTCCTTCTGGTGCTAAAAAATAGTTATAAATGAAAACTTAAAAATGGCTCTTTTTACTCTTACGAAGGGATCGATACCGAATTAAAATCACTTTTTATGGCTTATCTTTTTTAATGCATAAGCAATGCGCTTAAAATAATGAAATGTAAACATAAATGTAAGCATATCTGATGATCAAATATAATGAAATATAAGCATATTGTACAGTATAGCATGAAGAATCGTGGAGCCTTCTTCACAAAAGTAAGATATTTATTTGACGATTCCCATAACACAGAAATTTTACACAAACACACACATCACATATATTATAGTCAGACTTCAAATTCCATCTCAATAACATTTCTTCTTCTCCGTTGCTAGGCAACGTCAGCTGAAGACAAATATGCCGTTGCCAATCTATTTTATAGCTTTTAGAAAAGAATTGATGCGAAATGATAGTTCAATTAATTTCTTTTATGGCCAAATGATATTTTTAAATTAATTTCTTTTATGGAGAAATTATTTTTTTATCTAATTAATTTCTTTTCTTAAAATATTTTAATAATTCTCTTGGAATTAATAATTCTACATACACATATATTTTTTTATTTGTTGCAAATGTCTCAACCTCATGCATTGTATTTTTCTTGATTTCGTTAACTCGTTGCAGAAAATAAGATAGTAATGTTATACATAAAGAGAGATAGAGAGTATAAATCGTAAAATGAAAGAGTATAAAACGTGAAATGAAAAACGCAATAAAAGCACAATAACGTTTCTATGAATGTTTGTTATTTTATTTTATTTCTATTGTGTTTTGCCTCTTATATATATATATATATATATATATATATATATATATATATATATATATATATATATATACATTAATAAAAGAAAACATATATATATAGAGAGAGAGAGACAGAGTATAAATCGTAAAATGAAAGAGTATAAAAAGTGAAATGAAAAACGCAATAAAAGCACAATAACGTTTCTTCAGAGGATGAAGTCATTGTGAATTGCTAAATATAAAAGTTTGACATTTTCTTGCAATCAGTTACGCCGTAAGGCCTAAAACGCTGATTTTCATCCCTATTGCCAAACCAAACCAAAAAACAGAGAAAGGAGTTTTGAATAATTAAAACAGAAGTACGATGTAATAACATTAGAGAAAAGCAAGAATAACTATTTTACGTACCAGAAGGACGGATGTAGACGTGGCAGTGTTTGCGGAGGGTCACGGTACAGACTGGCGTTGAAGGCGTATATATATATATATATATACTTGTATATATATATATATAACTTGTTATATGTGATCATACAGAAACAAAGTAAGCAAGACATATCAAGAAGCAAATCCTATGCTAAAAAGTCATTATTTAAACAATACAACCAAATCTAAAGCAAAATCTAACGAATTGAAAATAAGGTCATGATCGGTGAAGATCTGCAGAAATTTTCCGGAAGTCGTGTCATGATGAACCCTTGCAATAGGTAGACTTCCTATAAGGAATCTACCTAAAATTGGCCTTCCAGATTTTATATGAATTAATGATATTTTTAACAGTCAAAAATAGGTATCATTTACCATAATCTCTAAATAACACTGAAACAATACAATATAAAACTAATTATAAAGTCGTATCAACTCCTATGCAGATATCGTTTATCATTTTTTATTATTTAATGGAAATCTTTTGAAAGACCCTATTGTTGAAAAACCGACTGAAATACAATATTTGCCTTGATTCTGCCGTTTCTATTTTTCTGTCTCTGCCAAGTTCTTTTTCGAAGTCTTTTCTGAAAAATGAAAACAAAAATTGAATTCACATATATAAAATTTCAGTATTGGTTCGTATTTTCGGAAATCATAAATCTTTCGACATAATAATGGAAGGCATACAGAGTTTTCTTGATTTTCATTCTGTCTAGCCGAATCAGATGTCTCTAGTCGTGTTTGTCTCATAAATTTATTAAACAAACCTAGAGCTCATAATTGGAAGAATATATAGCTGTAATTTTTACTAAATAAACCAGGGGATATGTTTACATTCCGTGCTTCTAAAAATTATATTATGCTATAAATAACTTTAATTGGCTTTAGAACAGAATATTTGGATGATGACAAGAAGTTAATAAAATTTATTTAATTTTGTAATTCTTCATGTTTCCTTTTGTCTTTGTCGAGTGTTTTCGAAAACAGAGACTCTCAAATTATTTTTATTATGCCTTTTGCAGACACTAGAGGTTTTTGTAATTTAGTTCTTTTACGCTTTACAATTAAAACATTAAAAAAATAGAATGTCTTCTGCCGCTGGATCAACTTGTTAAAATTATGAAGCAAAGAAATGATAGATTTTTATTACGTGACCTACGACTAAACAGTGCGTTTATTGTAAAATGTCATAAGCACTTACAGTGGAAGAATTTGGAAGCCCTTCTAGAAGGGTGCCATTTTTTTTTTCTTTGTCTTGACCGAATCAGATCGGCCATAGTTCTAGACTACCTTTTGATGGAAATGTTCTTTCTTTTTTTATTACAGATTGAAAAGAACTTTGGAATGAATTGGGGATAGTAGCCTTTGTAGCTGAAAATACCTAAAACCACTTTTCCAAATCAAATCACTTACAGTGACCCAATCACATCACAAAATTTCTGACAATAATTTTTTAAAACATTTAAATATTAACTTTTTCTTCTCTCTGGTATGTGCGAATCCTGCAGTAATCTGCCTTCATTTTAATCACATGATTTCTCGCTAGGCAGTTTTGATTATTTGAAAATAAAAGAACCAAAAAACGAAAAATAATTGATTACAATTCTATGTATTCAAAACGGATTAGGCTTGTTGGGAGAGAATTCATTTGGGACTCTTTAAAAGAATCTTTCCTACACATTTGCAGACTTGTCAACCTTCAAGTTCTAAAAGTATAATTTTGAATACTTTTAATCACAGGGCCCACTGTTCACAGAACTGCCAATTATGGAAGTCAAAATTGAAGACAACCACAGTAGACCACACATTCAGTCAGAACTGATCTTTCGCTCGAAGGCGAGAAAGGATTCAGATTTAAATCGGAGTTTATTTCCACAAGTACTTGGATGAGCAGCCACCGGATAAGTGAGCGGGGTCTCGCTCTTGTGGAGGGTGCAACAATGGTGGGATTGCTCTTAGGGTCCATCTCCGATGACCGGTCGTAGTCCTGTAATGCGGGGGTCGCATGTTTCTCACATAAAGAGGGCTATTTTGCATTCGGCCACGGTGCTGGTGATTTTGTCACGGCCGTCGGTCTTTCAATATTACCCGGATAACCGAAAACCGGTTATTTCAAAACCCGGTTATTTTCAGCTGTTATAACCGCTAGGTTAAACCGAAGGTGAAAAAACCCTGAATAACCGAAAACCGGTTATTTCAAAACCCGGTTATTTTCAGCTGTTGTAACGGCTAGGTTATACTGGACAATGTTAAAGGGTATATTAAAAACTACTAGTCTAAATGTCCATTGCAAGACGAGCCGTAAATCCCGAAGCAAGGTTAACAAAACAACAAAAGGATGATCGATCCAGGGATCGTAGGTTAGTGAACAGATCCTTTCCGCTTGCTTTTATAGTATCCTCAGGGTTGTCCTGCAACTGACGTCATCCTGCTGTCATTTCTTCACATAATAAATTAATGTTACACTCTCACTGACGTGAATTCCACCCTCATCTGCAAGGGGGGCACCACTGGATAAGTAAAAGGGAACTTGCTCCTCTGGAGGGTATAATGGTTGTATGGGGTCCAGTTACCCCCATGCCGATGACGGTACGTGCCTCATTCGGGATGCGTTAGGCAGTGGTCGGTGATGCCTATAAGGAATCCAACCTCAGTATCCGATTGCTGTCGAGATGACCGTTCTTCCCTCGACCTCATTAGTATACTCGAGCATAGGTGCGGCAGTGTTGAGTAATTACGCCTTGATTAATTAAGAGGTGATTACTAATTTATCTAATTAATTGGCATTCCATATAACTCGAGAAATGATGAAAATCTCCAAGTTGGACTGTAAGATGACGTCACTCCCCTCCACTCACTTCAGTTCACATCAGCACATAACAACTCAACTGGAAGTTAGAAAATAATGCAACTCAACTCTAAGGTAGCAGTAAAACTACTCAATTCCAAGATGACGTAATATCCAAGAAGGAGGGAACAAGCCAACTCAACTAGAAGGGGGAAATGGGGTGGAAGCAGGAGGGGGAATAACTCAACTCGGTTGGGAGAAGGGTGGAAGCAGCAGGAACAGAACAACTCAACTCTGCAGCACCTATCTCCAGGTATACTACTGATATCGAATGCTTAGACGGGCCGGGGTAGCTCTTTCATGTCTACCCGAATTCGACTTGCGCGCCTTTTGTTGCTCCCACCTATCACGTACCTTGATGTGTTGCTGCACACTGAGTAGCCACTAAAGTCCTGTACACGCCCTTTAACTTCAGAACGACTGCAGCTATAGTCATTAAAGTAGTGTCTAGGTACAGTAAGCGCTTACAGTGCCACCAAGCGGCAAACTGGGGAAATAGCGTTCCTATCTCGAAAGCGATATGATGTAGGGCCCAAAGTCAATTACAGAGTTACGGATCACAGGCGATTTAGTCTGAAAAGACACATCGTGAACATTAATTCCAAGAACATAACACTTAAAAAGCACATTTGCTTATTCGCGATTTCCGAAACTGTGATGTCACGAAA
>BGPR01003357.1:27428-65977 GCA_013235015.1 Araneus ventricosus | reverse complement strand
TACACGCCCTTTAACTTCAGAACGACTGCAGCTATAGTCATTAAAGTAGTGTCTAGGTACAGTAAGCGCTTACAGTGCCACCAAGCGGCAAACTGGGGAAATAGCGTTCCTATCTCGAAAGCGATATGATGTAGGGCCCAAAGTCAATTACAGAGTTACGGATCACAGGCGATTTAGTCTAAAAAGACACCTCGTGAACATTAATTCCAAGAACATAACACTTAAAAAGCACATTTGCTTATTCGCGATTTCCGAAACTGTGATGTCACGAAAATTGGAGGAAGGAACATACATTTTCTTTCGGACAAAAATGGCCTCTACGGACTTTTCCTGTGGGAACGCCTCAAGCAGCAAGTGTATTCGACCTTGCTGCCAACATTGCAGGATCTTCGACGACATATTACTGATGCTTGCGCCAGCGTGACACCTTATATGCTAAAAAGTGTGCAACTTAAAATTCAGACAACGGTTCACATGTGTATAGTAGCTGATAGAGAGCAGTTTGAATACCGAAAATAAAGGTATCTTGTGGTAACAATTTTTTTTCTTTTCTAACACATTTCATCACGTTACAGCGTTCGAAGCCACGAAGAAATAAATGCGCGTTTTAAGCTCTCTGTTCTTAGCATGTCATATAAAATGTTGTTGTTAAAATTTGCATCCATATAATAAAGTAAGAGGTCCATTAAAGTTGTTGCGTTTTTATTTTCCCGTGCATTTTTTAAAATTCTGAATGTTTTTTAATCTTTTTATATGCGTCTGTGTTCAGTTTTTGCACTTGGCAAATGGATTTTTTTCTGTAGTGTGCGTTTTCTTCTTTGAACTCTTAAATTCCTAGTGTGTTCTTAAGGATTCTGTGCTTGTGTGTATTTTACTTTTAAATCCTTTGTTTTTTAAATGATTTTTGGTTTAATGTTTCCAATTTTTTAAAATCCTTTATGTGTTTTTATGGTATTAATATGACAGTATACAACTTTTAGAATCTTAGTCTCTTTTATTGCTTTTTGTGATTGTGTTTATTCGTTTGAAATTATTTATGGGTTTATAAAGTGTTTTATGGTTTGGTGCTTTGAACTTTTACATTCTCTGTAAACAACTTTTAATTTTCAAATACGTTTTCTGTATCCTTAAGATTCACTGATTGCAGCTTTTGTTCCTTGTGTGTTTGCCATTCATTTTGTGCCTGCACTCTGTAACTGGAGTTTTTCTCTGTAGTGTGCTTTTTTATAAGGGGTTCCCACTTAAATAAGGGCCACCCCCTCTTAAATTCAGAACGACGGCAACTATAGTCATGAAAGCAGTGTCAAGATGTATTAAAATATCTATGCGCTATGCGATGAGACCCCTTATAGGCCACCTGGTGGCAAAATCCAGAATTAGCTTTCCTATCTCAAAAACGATACAAAATAGGTGTAAAATGTCGATGACAAAGTTGCAGAGCCTTATCGATTTAGTACAAAAAGACACCTCGCACACATTAATACAAAGAATAGAACGCTTAAAATGCACATTTATTTGTTCGCATTTTCCTAAATTGTAACGTCACAAGCCATGGAAAAAAGAAGAAAATGTTGTTTTTCGGGCAAAAAAAATGACCCCCTTATACTTTTTCCTGTGGGAATAACTCAAACAGTCGATGTATGTGACCCTTCAGCCAACATTGCAGGACTTTCGATGACGTATTACTACTGCTTGTGCTAGCGCACCCAACTATATGCTAAAACGCGTGTAAAGTGAAATTCAAGCAAGGGGCTCATATCTGTATTGTAGATGACGTAGAGCACTTCGGACAACGGAAATTAAGTTATCTTGTGCTAACTAATTGTTTTTTCTCTCTGTAAACCGTTTTGTGACATCACAGTTTCGAAAATTGAAACTAATCAAACGTACATTCTGAGCGTTCTGTTCTTAGTATTAATATACACAAGGCATCTTTTTGCACTAAATCAATAACACTCTACAACTTTGTAATTGACAATTTCCCACTATTTTTTAACGTTTTCGAGATAGGAACGCTAACTTTGGAGTTTGCCACCAGGTGGAGCTATGAGGGGTCACATCGCATAGCGCGTAGTCATTTTGCTATATCTAGACACTACTTTCGTGACTATAGTTACCGTCGTTCTGAAGTTAAAATGAGGTGACCCTTATTTAAGTGGACACCTGTAGGAATAAATTTCTATAGCTTTCGCTGTCTTGCTCACTCACAGGCTTTGGCATGTCTCTCTCACGCGCTCAGCGCAAACCAAGTAAAGAGGAGAATTCCGGACAACAATAATTTCAAGATGATTTTCATTTCGTTCGTATTGCTCGGCTTCCATAAACTAACTGATAGTGGGCACTTAAAATATATTCTTACTACTTCTATACACAGCTTAACTAATTCAGGTGAGCCTGAAAGTAGTAAACACAAAATTTGACGATTCTATTCTCCAAAGCACAGAGGGGAGGGAAGTAAGATTTTTATTGCAAAAAGAAATATGCTCAAATTATGGCTTGTTCGTTCAACGTCATTTAATAAGGCGTTACGCAAATTTGGCACTAAACAGAAAATATTTCAATAATATTGTATAATGTCATATAAGAATCATAAGAATAGGTGGAAATCTTTTGTATTTTATTCGCCTTTTTTCGCATACTGGGTGCCCAATTAACCCTCTGACTCCTGATCCGGCCGTAACCGGCCATGCATCTTCTATACTATTTGGGCGGATTTCGGTCGGTTACTGTTCCGAAAACGGGGAGAAGGCAGTGGCTTGGGGTAGAGATAAGAGATGAAAGGCCTTCCATTCACATCTTCTACCACTCGTAGTGAGGAGAGAAGGGGAAACGGGGTTGGACGAATCGATTTCACCTATCCATTAGTAAACAAACCTCCGTATACAACTGTAGTCAGATTTTCAGAACCCTCAGTGGCCAGAGGGTTAAATAAGGACACTCCCCTTAGATCGACGGCAGCTATAGTCATGAATATGGTGTCTAGGTACAGTAAAACTGCTATGTGCTACTCGATGAGACCGCTTACAGCGCCACCCGATAGAAAACGCCGGAGTTAGCGTTTTTCTCTCTAAAAGGTTACAGTATAGGTAAAATAGTCAATTACAAAGTTGTAGAGTAAAGATGTTCATCGATTTAATACAAAACGACACTTTGGAGATATTAATGCTAAGAACAGGATGCTTAAAATGCACATTTGATTGCTCGTGATTTCCGAAACTGTGACGTCACAAAACGGGTTCAAAAGAGCAAACACAATTAGTTACCACAAGATATCTTTATTTTCGGTGTTCAAAGTGCTCTCCGTCATCTGCAATACAGAATTGAGCAATTGTTTGAATTTCACTTTATACACGTTTTAGCATGTAGTTGGTGCGATAGCACAAGCAACAGCAATACGTCATCGAAAGTCCTGCAATGTTTGAAAAAGGTCGCATACACCTGTTGTTTGAGTTATTCCCACAGGAAAAAGTATATTAGGGTCATTTTTTTATTCGAGCAATAACATTTTCTCCTTTTGTCCATATCTAGTGGAGCCACAATTTGGGAAATTGCAAACAATCAAATGTGCATTTAAGGCGTTCTGTTATTAGTATTAATGTGCACAGGGTGTCTTTTTATACTAAATAGATGATGCTGTACAACTTTGTAATTGTCTATTTTTCCCTATATTGCATCGTTTTCGAGCTAAGAACGCTAACTCCGAAGTTTTCCGCCAAGTGGTGCTGTAAGCGGTCTCTCCGCTTGGCGCATTGCCGTTTTACTATACCTAGACGACACTTTCATGACTATAGCTGCCGTCGTTCTGAAGTTAAGGGCGGGTGGCCTTTATTTATGTGGCCACCCTGTATATCACGCATTAAGTTAAAAATTCTAAAACATCTTTTTGAGGGGGTTAGGGCGCAGACTTACTCGCGTAACCTAGGGAACAAAAACGTGTCAATCCAGCCCTGCTCGCCCCATCTATCGGACATAATCTATCTTCTTATAAGAGAGTCTGTGCCCGATCAGTTGTGAAATTAAAATATCAATTTCACAATTGATATTTTAATCGGGCCGGTAACCACCTGTCATCTGCATCATTTTTAATCCGCGCGAGCTCTTTAATGAAACGCCCGCGGAGCAATTGTCTTCCGGCCGCGATATTTCTGCGCTGATCGATGCGTTCAATTAATGAAAAGCGCCCCGTATTTACTTTGCGCCCCGAGTTGTTTATGTTCCCCCGATTACAGGGGACTTAAATCGCACTTTCAGAAATGATTGCGCGTCGTTTAAGAAAATATCCATCCACTGGAGAGAGGGGAGGGGGGCGTCACCCGTTCTGTCGAGCGCCGATTTAGGTGTTTTATTTCGCTTCGATTTGCTCTTTCTTCTTCAGCTGTCATTTGGCACTCAGTTGAAACTCATCAGCGCTGAGGGATGGAGGCGTCAGAAGTTTAATGACCACTTGTTTCCTCCCCCTGCGATGAGAGACATTGAGCCAATTGCTTCAGACAGTCATTTCCAGTTTTCGAAGCTGATTTCTAAATGCAAGTTGCTAAGAAATTTGACGTATTGTGGCAAAAATTACTATCATTGGAATGCCCACTGTAAAACTTTGCAAGTTTATTGAAATACTAGCTATATTCGGCGTTGCTCGGGGGTGGAAATATTTTCAAGTCTAAGAAATTGTAACGCTTTAGACTTAATGAAACAGTTTATCACTGTAACGTTTTTCGTTGATTTTCTTTGCCCTCTCCTGTGTCTCTGACCCCTCGGTCAGCAGATAAACTAACCTCTTCTTTTTGTCTCCGTACTTTGAGCCACTTCACACGAGTCTCACAACACTTGGAACTCCGTCTTCTCATCCCCATCATTGCTACGGAGACAACAGAAACACTTCATGCCATGCTTTTCATGCCCCCATTCTCTTCTTTTTGGTGTTTGTGTGCCTGACCGAAAGCACCATTCCTTCTTTTTCTCCCTAGGTTCTTTCCCTTCGGTAGGAACGGGACTCGGTTAACCTTTTATTTTTTTACATATTGACAGTGGCGTACCGAGGGTAAGTGGCGCTCGTGTCATATTATGAATTTTTTACTCCCCCCCCCCTCCTTTCATCATAAGAGGCTTAACTTGCGTAAACGGCGACCTGGACATGGTATTTTTCGACTTACAGTACTTGGCTTTAAAAAGTGACCCAAACATATTAAAGTTTTGTCAATATGGTCAGTGGCGCCCAGGCAATATGATTTTTTTTACCCCAGTCGCCATTTGCTTAGCAAGCGCAAATAGCCCCCGGGTGCTGATATTATTTTTACGCCCCCTAATCATAAAAACTGGCATAAATGTAGTAATATTCTGTCTCCATGGCGCCCCTAAAAATTGCATCTTACTCCCCGATCGCCAGGCCGCTGCACGCTGATTAAGATCAGCCAAAATTCTTATTGAAAACATTATTTTTCAGTATTCGTGTCTTCTACATTCAATAGCACATATCAAGCATTCGGTTCTATTTTCAAGTTCGGTTTCATTTTCAGTTCAAAAGGGTGAGTTAATTCAATTATTTATCACTTGAATTTAACAAATATATCAAAAGAAGCGATTGTAAGAATGTGCTTGTTTGCTTTTTGGAATTATGCACAATTTTTGATTTTGTTAGGTTTTCTTACAATTAATAGGACTTTGTCTAGATAGGGACTCTAGGTCTAAGAGAGCTCTGAAACATCAATTTTTCAGGCATTGGTCATTTTTCAGTTGATTTCCCATGTAAGATCAGTATGCAAAATATTATTGAAATAATGCGACTTAGGCTTGAATGGGTAAAAATCTGCCCTATGTTTTCTTGTTGTCCAAACTGTCATTTTTAATGAAACATTATGCTCGGATTTCTTTCGAATAACTAATATAATAGCACAGATCTGTCTCTCGGTAACGCTCTAACGTCACTAACAATAAAACTCGCGCCATAGCACTGCGAGACGTTAAACAACATTATTTCATCGTTAGAAAACTTAAATTTCAGTAATTTTAAATTTAAAAGAGTAATTGTCGTTCTAATTTCAAATTGAATAGCTCTAAAATAGTGAAATAAAATTTGCTATCGACTGATATAAAATTTATCTCGCTATGATCAATAGTTCCCGAGAAATTTTAAATTATATTAATCCTATATTTCAAATTAATTTCCGTTTTTAATAGAAAGTAGCCAATTACGTCAGTGGTATATCATGCTCGTGATATAGTTTGGACGCCACGATGCATCTGATTATTTATTGCAATCGTGATGATATAATTTGATAATATTTTTTGACAACGTTTGACAAGCAGAGAAGTACTTTCTTTTGATTCGAATTTCGAAAAAGAATTCCTTCGAAATTTTAACTTTTGACTTATGTTGGACAAGCTGAGAAATTCATGGTTATTGAATTATAATAAAATTGTTAAACAACGAAAAGTACTTCACACTGAATGTTGTTTACCGAGAGGTTTTTTGAATAAATATGCAAATAAAAAAAAGAAAGAAAATCGATCCACCAATTATAAAACATACGTTTATTTTATTTGTTTTCAATTTTAAACATTTCTCTCGCGTATATATCTATTTAAACACGTCAAATTTGACGGGAAATCTCTCGACTGAAGAGGCAATTTGTACCCGTCATACCATGACGGTTGATTTTCTAGTATCTTTAATATTGGGCAACTGAATTAGTAGTTCTATTTACAGTAGACTTCACGTTCAAAAAATTAAGATTTACTCTTCAACGCAATCTTTAAAGGTTTAGCCTTTTTTCAATGTGAATTACGCAAATCTGCTTTCATCAGAATTCACAAAATTGCAATTAAATGTCTGATTTTATCAATATAAGCAAAATTACACTTTAAATCTTTCTCCATACATCAATATGACTCGTATGTTTTAACCCCTTCTTGGACGCCGTCGCATGTCATACGTTCGGCTCTTTTGTTCCCGTACGCTATTATTTAAATCCTTAATGAAGTCAACGCAACAATTCATTTTAAAGACAAAAATCACCTGATCACGTTTAAAAGTCTCAAGCGTCCTTTACCAACTTAAATACAGGGTGATTCTGAAAAAAACCTTGCCGATGTATGATCCCCTAGCGAGCATACCTTTATAGGGAGCGGAATAAAATTTTAAATGCATATGTTATACGGCAGTGGTTCCCAACCTTTTCGGTTCTGCGAACCACCTGTTGTGTAAAAAGATACTTTGAGGCCCACTAACTAAATATACAAGTAAAAAAATACAAACATATATATTTATATATATATACAAGGTGTCCACACTTATCGTGGTCCAATAACTAATTTCTAAACCGTTAGAGATAGACATATAGTTCCAATCGGAAAAATGCTTGAAATGAAGGGAAGAATTATAATATATGTTTTTTGAGTGAATAAATATATTCCTGAAAAAGTTGCGAAATCTAACTTTTTATGTAGTCCCCCGGTCCTATCAATCATATTTAGTAAAATATTTTTGACACTCTAACGTTTTAAACAAAAAAAAAGTCCCACTCTTCAGCGACTAACACTGACCGAGTTATGGAGCTTTTAATATCGCTGACCTAGACCACTTTACATCATTTCAATAGCCGTCTTGCAGACGATCCACCAATCAATGCGCAGCAGTTGCTCGAGGAGGCCGCTGATTGGTAAAAATCACGAAATTCAAAGATCCATAACTCGCTTAGTTTTAGTCGCTGAAGAGTGGGACTTTTTTTGGTTAAAATGTTAGAGCGTCAAGAATATTTTACTAAATATGACTGATAGGTCCGGTGGAACCGTATATAAAGTTAGAATTCGTAATTTTTTTCAGAAATATATTTAGTGACTCAAAAACATAAAATATAATTATTCCCTTTATTTAAAGCGTTTTTCCAATTAGAACTAAGTGTCGATCTCTAACGGTTTAGAAATGAGCTATTGGACCAAGATAAGTGTGGACACCCTGTATATTAGATGCCCTTATATGCTAGTAATTAGTGAAGCTTACCGTAAAAGGAATAAAAATATATTGTTTTATAAAGCAAGAAACAAGTGAAGACTCTTGAAGCTCCCCTGACTTCGACTCTTGATTAGCATTTCGCTGCCCATTAATACGCTATTCGAGGCCCATGGGTTGGGAACCACTGTTATATGGTATGCGCTCAAAGATGATGTGCGAAACAATAGTCAAGCTATTGCAGTTGTAGTGACAGTGTCAAAATTTTCAAATAGTAACATCCACCATTTTTCACGGAAACGTAATCCTCACGGTAAAAAAAACTTAAAATGGAATTGTAACGGTATTTTTAGAGCTTAAAATGGCGGCGCAAGGCAGGGACAAAAAAAGTGAAAACAACCAATGAAAGACAGAGAAGCACTACTTTTTCCACTTTTGTGTCTCTGCCTAGCAATGCCATTTACCGGGCTAAAAATTCCGTTACAATTCCATTTTAAGTTTTTAGCTGCTAGAATCGCGTTTCCTTGAAGAAAGGTGGGTGGTGCCATTTGAAAATTTCGAAATTCCTTCACTGTAACCGTAAATGTGAGAGATCGAATATTGTTTTGCACATCATTCGTGAGCACATACTGTATAATACTTCCGCTCCCTATAATGGTATACTCGCTAGGGGGTCACACATTGGCAAATTTCTTTTATGACCACCCTGTAGATTGAAATGAGAAAAAATATATCAAATGGGGGTGGCAGCTAATTAGGTGGCTAAATAAAAACGCAGGGCCTACATCTTTCTCTACTTTAGTCCAGAACAAAACTTGTTTTGCATCATTTTGTGAATTTATCGACAGCATTTTTCCCCACATTATATAGACTATAAACTTTTTATGTGTTTTGATGGCATTTACATTTTTTTCCTTATAACTTTTGTTTATTTATTTTTATTTTTCATTTTTTGAAATTTATTTCTTTTCTCTCAATTACTTTTGGATCAGAACCTTTTGTTTTGTTAACTGTTCGAAATTTGTGTGTTTTATATGTTGTGTGATAGTTTGCGTATTTTTGTGCTTTTATTTGATTTTTTAAGTACTTTAATATTTTTTTCATTTTTCCCCACCTTGTACTCCATTTCTCGTTATTATTCATTTTTTTGTTGTGTATATGTGACCAGTTATATTGCATCTATATCTTTTTTTTAAATTTTATTATGTTTCGGTACCTTTTCCCCTTGTTTATTCACTTCATTGCTTAATACCATTCATGTGTTCGTATGGATGTGACCAATTTATTGTATATTTGTTTCTTTTTTTCTCTCTTCCCCCTTTTGTGTTTGAAATTTGCATTTGTTTCATTTACTTTGAAGTTTCCTTCAACCCTTTTTTTTTTAGTCTTTTACTTACTTCTGTAAGCCTTGTGTTGTACTTGTTGGTGCACAAGGAGTTATTTCTCAAGAGATTGCAAAAAAAGGGTTAAAACAAGTTTATTCTTTTATCATTCTTCCTACTACAGAACTTAAGACTCACAAAGATCCTATCTGGAGCAGACGACGCATTTGACGGCAGCATTCTTGACGTAGGGCGGCTTGGCCAGCCCCCCGTCCTTGTCCGCGATGTGGAGGATGGAGAGGGTGTGCGCCTGCTGCTCCTCGACGTTCTCCTCGTAGGATTCGGGGGGGTCGCTGAAGCAGACGTGGCTCCCCGGCAGGTTCGAGCCGGCCATCATGTAGCCCGAGTACTCGTAGATCCAGTCCTCGGGACACTCGTCTTCGGCGGGGAACACGTGCACCAGAGTCCTGGAAGGAAATCGACGATCAGAGCAGGTGTTGTGACACTTGCGTACAGAGGCATTTGCGTACAGAGACATTTGCGTACAGAGACATTTGCGTACAAGACATTAGTAGCAACTAATCAGTCCATCCGTCGCTCATCCACAAGAGGGATTAGGTAGTAATTAGTATAGGTTCGCTAGAATTGATGAGATGAATATATGGTAGAATTGATGAGATGAATATATGATAGAATTGATGAAATTATTAATTCGAAATTTAAGTTGAAAAAAATAATAGAAGAAGTAAACAATAATAAAAGGACAATGATACACTTTTTATGCGCGCTAACGCAGCAGCATTAAGTGATATCATTATCAGAATTTTCTTAAGATTAATCAGAATTTTTAAAAAAAGTATTAAACAACATATATGATCAAATATTTAAAACAAAAAATTATCCAAGACATAAAAATTTGATGAGATTACATACAAGATAAGGAACATCATTTCCATGACTTTCCTCGTGTATTTTTTTTTTATCTAAGCTCATTGAATAACAATATCTCTGATAAGACACATAATGTGGGTGTTATGCGAATAAATCCAAATTTCATTCAAGAACATGTAAAATTCCATGGTTTACATTGTTGTAAATCCTATTACCTTTGTAGCAGCCTCTTTAAAAACTTGTTTTTTATCAGTCACGCGAATGCTGCCAAAAGATCATTGATCGGTAGTTAATGACTTGTACGCAAGTGCCATATAATCGGTCAGGGCCAGTGGGTAATATCCAATGGTAAATACCTGTAGAAGCAATTGATGAAACCTTCAAAGATGCAAGACTCCTTTTAAATGCTAAAAACTGCGTCAATATGTCACTAGGTGTATCAGGAATTGAATAACTGACTACCGCAGACTTATCAATAGGACCTGTGCTGTCCGTGGAAAATGGAACAATTGTTTATTATCTGGTCTCTTATGATGTTTCTAATCTGATAGAGCGTGTACGAGTGGACAAACAATTTTCTATTCATTATTAACATGAAAAATAAATTATGTATCAAATTTGATACAGTATGCAGTGAAGGGTTAACATCGCATATTAATAAATAAAACAGTATATAAATAGATTTAAAATAGTGTAGGTATAACTTTTGTGGGAAGGAATTTTACGTAATATGACATATAAAAAATATAGGCCAAAAAATTAAAATTTTCAATGTTAAGGGCCTACTTTTCCCACATATTTTCTCAAATTTATAAAAAGGACTCTAGGATTAACGTAAATATGAAGAGAACCGTTTTTGTAGTCCATTTAATACTAAACAAAAACAAAAAGGTTGAACTTGGTCTGATCATTAGTAACAGAGATAATAGCGGTTCCGTAAATATTGACATTCTGAAACTTTGAGGGGGGATGAGGGAAAGGTCTGGGGGATTTTTGGTAAAATATTTTTGCTTTTCTAAAGATACTTCTGTTATATGGTGGAATTGGCACGGCACTTCACTATGTCACGGAGTGCATTTATACAGTGTCTTGGCATACGAGGAAGCCAGCGCCAAACTTCGAACAAGAATGGCTGAAAAGGGTCGCCAATAACCTCGTCTCCAGGCATAAAATTCGTGGGATTATCAAATTCATGATCGAAAACAGAGATCTTTTCCGGCCTCCCTAGTCTTCAACTTCCCAGCGAGCTGAACTAAGAAGCTCAATTACCGGACATTCCACCCCCCTTCAAATAAAAGAAAGGTATTTCAAACATCTAGAGAAAAGGAGGCTATTACGAACTAATAGTGTAAAAGTGAAAATGCCTGTGCTGTACATAGTGTAAATATTTCCTTCTTTTGTTTATTTTGTTTTTCTTTTTCTTAAATAAAATTCCCGTGCCTTGCCCATCAAACTGTTCAGTGACCGGTCTGGTCACGGGTACGGGGGTAAGGGACGGCGTTCTGTTCTGCAGTACTGCTCTATCAATGAGCTATAATTGTTTCCAAAGTTTGGTGTTTCGGGGTCACCTCTGACTGAGCTCAAGGGTCTCCCAACAAGCGCAATCCGCCCTTGCAGGGAAGCTTGAGAATTCTTACCTGTTGGTCATGTGGCACATTGCGCACGGCACTCCTCTCCCGAAAAAGAGCCGGGCCTCGTGCTCCGCGAAGGGGTGGTGGTCCATCAGTCCGTACTTGACGCCCGACACGATCGTGGAGGCGTCGCTCCCGAAGTCGGGCTTGCTTTCCGGGAACTCCGGATCCTCCGGCAGGCAGAGGTAGTCGGACCCGCCCCCCGTGCCCTTGTTGGTGGTGGCCGCCATGAAACCGGTGTGCAGCTTGAACAGCATGGGGGAGGCTGGACACTCCTTCGAGCCCCAGCGCATGTAAGTGCCAGTGCCGGTACCGTACATTTTCTTCTCTGCAACAAAAAAGGAATGCTTTAGAAACCTTTTCAAAATTCGGGGTCGGGGGGAGGAGCGGTTGCGCCCTATTTTTTGCGGGAATGATTAAATTTTTATTTTATTTTAGCTGCCTAAAACAAGGAATTACAAAAAAGCAATACTGTCCGGGAAAGCTAGCTAAATTTGCAACTAATTTTTAAAATTTGTTGTCGACCTCCCATATTCCCGGGTACTTTAGATGTCAATAATTTTACCCCATTTTTTTCCACCCCAATCGCCGCCGCTGACAGAAATGACATCTTGAAGCTGATTCGCAGGTTAGGAAAAAAGTTAAATCAGTCATCGAAGGTAATCTGAAAATATGAATGAAACAGGGTAAAGCTGCCGAATTCGGACCACATGGATATTTTTACATGTACGGTGGTAGAGAAGTAATTTTAATGAAAAACAAGCAATAGAATTTTTTGTAAGTTATTCAAAAGCAGGAAATTAACTTTTTTTAGAAATGCACTTTAAATTAGAAAAAAACATAATAAAAATTGTGTCATCGGTCCAATTAAGGAAAGTAGTTTCCCAGATGGAATCACTGGTTTCCAAGATTAGACCGCCAATTTCTTTAAGTACGATTAAAACAGGCAAAAATGTTTTTATCCTCCAGTTCACAACGGCAAACATAAAGTGAACCAAAGTATGGCACTGCATTGTTTCTTCTTCATGCTTTATTCCCTCACATATGATACCAACTACGCAGCCTTAGTTTTTTTTCTTTTTGAACCAACGGGTTTTTTCCCCTTGGCTTGTTGCACTGCCTGTGTATGGCTACTAGTTTCTGGGCAATTTCTCTAGTTGAAAATAATAGTCCCATTGATCTAAACAATCTTATTTAGCAACATGTTTGTGGTCCAATATGAGCAACTTTTATAATTGTATAAATATAATTTACCTAATCTTATAGTTGTCTTTAAAATAAATTATGGATAGCGTTATTTGCAGGTACAGTACCTGCGGATAAAACGTTATTTGCAGGTACAGTGCTCCAACGTCCGGTTCTTGTAAGATCGCCCTAATTAAGTAGCACCGAGCGCGGTCACTACTTGGGAGGGTGACAGCCTGAGGAACGCTGCGTGCTTTTGGCTTTGGAATTAGTTCTTGTCTCATGGAATTAGTTATACCAGATCAAGTGGAATTAGTTTCAACGATTAAAATATCTGCGGATGAAATGTTATTTACTGTTTTGAATAAATAATGAGTGGTCTTGAATTTTTTTCTCTAATCTTAATAATTTAAAAAAGATGTTTAAATATAATTTTAGACATTATTTCTCATTGCTGGACTTACATTCAAACCTTTTCTTCATTTCTACAAATATTTAATAGCTTGTTTTTATTCCATTGTTAAAAACTGTAGTAGAGAGATGATGTTCATCATCGAATTCTACCTATTTTTGGATTATGGGATTAGAAGGTACTGCATCTTTGGATAAAACGTTATTTATTAGGCAGTGCACATTCAGTTCAAATTATTTTTCTTCTGTAGGAGTAATTGAAGAGACCTCGAAACAAATATTTATACATTTTAAAATTTGAATCACATGCAAGCATTGAGTAGTGGGAAGGGAGTAAAAATATGGTTATTTAAAATATGCTTGAAAATTAACAACGTTTAGAAAACAAAGAGTAAAATCAAATAAAAAATTGAATTTATAGACATCTCCTTTAAAAATGAATAAGGAAATTTCAAATTCTTAAACAGATTTGTTTACGTTTGCGAGTACGAAAAAAAAACTTATTAGCTAGATTCGATCCTATGACCTTTCGGTTTGTAAGCAAGTACTTTACGACCACGCCACTCCGCCGTGATATGGAGAGGTACGGGGTCGTTTAGTTTACTTCTTTAGCTTTTTATCTTTTGTTTCAATTTTTAACGACGGTTTGCATTTTCTTCAAAGTAAATTTGCATTTTGTAAATGGATTATAGGAGATTCAGACTATTGACTTCGGGGTTTCTGTCAACTGCAAAGGGAAGTTTAAAATTTCGTAAGATATCTTTCGGGTCTTTGGATCTCTTTAGGATCTGAAATTTGATTTTTATTGATAATTTGCCCTGTGGTTTAATTTTATTACTGAAAAAAAATAAGTAAATATATTTTCTCTACCAAATTCAATCAAATGAATTAGAAATCAGCTCTCGAGACCAAATTAAATGTGAAACAAAAACGTCGCATGTCTCTGATGAGAAACTGAAAATTCTCAGAAAGTAGCATTAATATTTCTATTAATAATCTCATAAACAAAGAAAGAACCTTTCAAGTACAAAAAGAACATTTTAAAACTTCTACAGAAGCATATCGAATTTCACAAAACCTGCAAGTAATCCGTAAGTAGAGTATACCTGCAAATAACGTTTTATCCTTAAGTACAGTACCTGCAAATAATCATTTCCATAAATTATATATATATTAGTATTCAAATATTATTTAGTTTTACATTAATTATTTATATTATGGTTTAAATTAATTGCAAAAAAATTACAAACTGATCATTTTTTGATGTTAGAACATTAAGTTTTAACTTATAATCTACTTATATATATATGACACTGAATTGGTAAGCATTTAGTTATTTTTCTCGTTCTTATCTTGAAATATTTTGGAGATTTACTCCTATACTTTTTGCTTTTTTTTCCAACAATTGGCTTTCGCAGAAGGTTGGCGCCTTTAAAATTCGAATTTAATGCGACATAATCTATTCCTAAAATCGATTGGCATTTGATTGTTGGAATTACAATTCTGGGTTTTCTTTTTCATAGTAATAGATTATAATCTAATTATCTTTCTGCATTTCATTTTATGATTATTAATTAGGTAACATTATTTTATATTTAATTTTAATTATTGGTTTAATAGGGGTATATACTGAAAATGTTATTTGAGTTTTAATTGTTTGTAAAATATTTAACTATATATATACAAATTCTAGCAATAGATAGCCAAATTCTAAGCGGCCTTGGGGATAAATGTTGGCGACAAAACAAAATAACGCCAACATTTCAGCTTGACGACAATTGGCATTCCATTAACGTAAAAGTATCAATTTCTTATTCTAAAAAAGCTATAGCAACCAAAACATTTATTAATTATAACCCATATATTCATAGTCTAAAAAAGAAAATAAAGGAAAGTCATCATACCTGACACAATCTGAAAAGGAAGAAAAAGTCAACTTGTTAGTTTCAGTTCGAAATTAGAGGAGGAATTCAAAGAATCTCATCGAATACAGAGAGCATTGCTTACGATCTTCTTCTTGAGTCTCATGACCTCTTTGATGAACTTGCCGGGCAGGACGCTCGACCTGCCCTCCTTGTAGGCGTCCCGAGCCGCCTTCACCTGCGCGTCCGGTCCCTCTTCGATGTTCAGCTTGCCGATGCTGTCGTAGTAGGGACGCAGGATGGTCTGAATCCTCGAGTAGAGTTTATTTATCTAAAAAATAGAATAATTTCAGTTTTAAAAATAATTTCCTGTTGACAAACCGGAAAGTGAAGGTAGTGTAACGGCCAGACTGCTGGGTTTATCACTAAAGCCGTCGCACTACACCTGAGTCGGCTTACGCACGGAAAATTAGATTCCTCAGTTCGAGACTGTTCTAACACCCCAGAGGAAAAGAAGTGAAGAGAGAACTTGGGTGACAACGAGAGAGAGTGTATTGAAGCGTTGTCTTCTTGCCGGACGCCGCTCCAGATGACTGAATTGCACTGCTATATAGAATGTTTTCTTTTCTCTTGTAAGTGAATGTATATAATCTGTAACTAATCTGCAATAATTTAATCCAGAATTAAATGATTGAAAACGAATCAAGCGTCTGTTTGTTACAGTAGATACCTTTTGTCCGGATATATAAGGAAAAGAACCTTTCGCTCTCAAATTTCATAAGGGTTTAGAATGCAACTGATGAGAGCTTTCCAACAAGGTATCACGTGTCTTGTTTAAAACGCAGTCTAAGTTTGGGGATGGGGTGAAAACCACTTTTCACAATTCCACTTCTAAGCAATTGTAGCTATCAAAAACCTTTCAGTACCTTCCTTATGATAAGGCGGTAATTCGCCTAATTTGAATTTTCTTTCTATCTTCAATCATAAGAGAATTATGGGGGGAAAATTCCACCTCCACCATTTGCCCCCATTCCACCTCCTCCTTTGAACCCCAGTCCATCCTTGTGAATTCTAAACCCTATGGGTGAGTTGGTGGGCGTGGGTTATGGACCTCCTTTGAGCAAGATAGCCCACCTGCGAACCCGACCGAGATTTTTACCCTCCCTACAGCATAATCCTCAGCGATTCAAATCATATAAAAATTACTCTACGGTGAACTTCCAAAATGATATATGATCGTCTATGATGAATGTCTAATATTTATGTCTGAATACACGAAGTGGCTGAGTAACAGGCATATTTTGCTTTTCATAATAATTAGAAGAATATCTAGACAATTCCTTTGCTGAAAGTAGCCTGGATTCCGTCAAAGGTATGTATGTATTTTATTTTAATAATAGTTAGTACGAGGATAGATCCAAAGAAGGTTACAAAGATAATAAAAAATTATTCATTAACATTTGACAGAAAATACAAAAGGGAATTAAAAGGCATACTTGCCAATCGCTTTTCCACATAATCACCAAATCTATTTAGGCATTTATCTGAGCGTAGGACGAACTTGTTTAACCCGGCTTGGCAGAAATCACGTCCATGCCCGCTGAGCCAGTGCTCTGTTTTCACATCACTGCTCGAAGAGAACCTTGTTCCAGATAAGTGCTTGGAACCCAGATTGTGGAGGGTACGGGTGTGGCTCCAGACTTTCCACTTGAGCTTCTGCAGCGATTCTTGAGTTTTGCGAGCAATATGGGTATTGCCATGCAGGAAGATGACACCATCACTCAATATGCCAGGCCGTTTGTGTCGGATGGCTTCACGATGGCCAGTGACTACTTCCGTTTTACGAAATTGAAAGAACACTTGTCTGCAGTAAGATTCTCTTCAAGAAGTGATGTGAAAACAGCTGCCGAGAACTGCCTCAATAGGCAGGGACGTGATTTCTGCCAAGTCTGTGCTGCGTTCAGATAAATGCCTCAATAGATTTGGTGATTTTGTGGAAAAGTGATCGGGGAGTATGTCTTTTTATCCCCTTTTGTATTTTCTGTCCAATTTTAATAAATAATTGTTTATCACCTTGTAAATATTTTTTTGAACCCATCCTTGTATATTTGGCAAACCTGAGTTAATCCACGGTCTTCACCGTCATTTTCGAACTCGATAAGTCAAAGTCGTTGGGCAATCGGCATCCTTCTTTCCTGAACGTTGAAGTCTGTAGACCAATGATAATTACCTGTTCCTCTTGCTCCTGAGTTAAGGAAGTCGGCAGAGTTCGGTACCACTCGGTCAACATCGTCTGAGCTTTCCGAAGGTCGTCGAATTCGTGCTCCACATCCGCCAATTCTGCCTCCAGAGCTCTATGAAAGGAGCATTTAAAATAAAGAAAATGGTACTTCAATTTTACCTTCAGAAAGTAATAAAAATATTTTCATAATGTAATCAATTAAGATATTGAAAAAGGTGATTTAGACATTTTTTGAAGCTAAAATAGGTAGAAAAATCACTTTTTTTGTCTTCAAGAATATAAATTTTTTCTCACTAACTTTCAGTTAAAAACTGAAATTTGTAAATACTCAAAAATTTAATTTAGGAATTACATTATGCAAGTTAAAATAATCAACAACGGTATTCACTTTAATTTAACATTTTTATAATTTAAATTGTTGTTATTTGATTCATGAGGATCAATAACAGAAATTGAATCATTCGCAGCTTTGTTTTGAGCACACTGTGGGATTCCTTTTGCTCTAATTACTTAGTACCAATCTTTTTAGCGTCACATTATAACAGCAAAACAGCCTTAAATATTTAAACTAATCACTATTATTTGTAGATGTGATGTTTGGCGATTGTTGGCGATAGTCGGGAGAATCCTCCTACTGATGAAAATTGCTTTTTGTAAATACGCGTGAGATGATTTTTTACCTCGGAGGTCAAAATAGTCAGGTGATAATGCCTGGTTTGCTTTTCGTTCGTTATTGTTTCTAAAGAGGTCTGGCATTTCAGTGCGACGCACTGCACTAAATTCTAAAGTTTGTTTCTTGTCTCGTTTGTGTAGGTAGAGATATTTTTCTAAAATTTGATTACATCATTTCAAAATATAGAAACATCACAATAGCGACCTCGTTTACTATTTTCAATTAGAAACGTGGCATTAAAATATGCGTGACCAACTATCAAAACCGAGAAAAATTCCGAATTTGATTTTGTCTTTTACTTAATTTGGAAGAAAATAACAAATTAAAAGCTAAAGTTGAAAGGAAGTAGTGTTAACTAATTAATTATTCGTGGGGTAAAAGCTGAATTAGATTGCACAACTAAGTTCAATTATAACTCATGAAAAAAATATATAAAGTTCAACTACATTGAAATTAAGCTACAAAATTATCTAATTATTTGTTGTTGTAAGATTTTGATCAACATAAATCACTTTCTCAATGCATTTTTAAATAATGACTACAGTTAACCCTAACGTCAAACCCGCCATAATATTTCCATACAATTATCCATTAAAATTTCACTTTTAACTATTTCTACCGTATAAACAACCTTTCGCTGTACTCGATCAAGGTTAAGCTTCCAAATGTATGCAGATTTTATCGTGGAAACTCACCAAATGCTTCGAACGGCGGCCTTTTTACCAATAACTTTTCCTATTGATTCCGAGCCACCTGCTCTAAAAAAGCGTTCCCTTTTCTTTAAGCCTGATGGAAAGTCTCATAATTTCAGATGAAATTATGACTGTCTCGAATACTTATCATAAACGGCTTAGTGTTATGAAGGATGCATTTAATGGACGTAATCTGCATATTCAATTAGGGATAAGTAGCCCATTATGAATTGCCTATCAGATAATGCATTAAGGATAATCTCCATATTTAAAATAAAATTTCCATTAGAGGCAGGCTTTTCAGCGAGGAGCACTCTAAGTTCGATTTCTCAAAAATATTTTGCATTAAATTTAATGTCTCTAAAATAATCTCTTTTCTGTGAAAATTTAAGTACTGTTCTTCCGAGTTAACACAGCTATTTAATATCTAGAAACAATTTATTTCGAATAATTCGGAGGCATCGTCTAGGATGCATTTTACTGTGCGGCACATGTCACGTGCTGTGATATCTGAAAAGTTGTTTGATTTTATGCGACGTCAAGTATTATATTTTTACCCATTTCTTTTCCTCAAGAAAGGGCAGATTTCAATATTTATCTTGAATTCTTTGAAATAAACAAAGAATCTTTAAATTTAGCCACTGCGTAAGCAATATTATAATACAGTAAAGCACCTTTTATACGTTTCTCATTTATACGTTGTTTACGTTTGTGCGTCGTTTCATCACAGTCCATATTCATTCATATGCATTGCAATTCGTTTCGATTATGCGTCTTTTCATTTACACGTCGTTTCATCACAGTCCATATTCATTCATATGCATTGTAATTCGTTTCTATTATGCGTCTTTTCATTTATACGTCTTTTTATGTCAGTCCTTTGAAAGACGTATGAACGGTGCTTTACTGTATTTATTAATGCAATCATTTTATGCTGTTGTCTAAAGTTAGTTGTTTTGAGAATAAAATATTAACCAATGCGGACTGTTCGAATTTAAGTTGTTTTTCACACTTCTTACTTATATTTTATCGTTACTTATACTTAACTTGACTTGTTTCGTGCTTGTAAATATGAAATCTTGTAATCGATTTTTCACTAATTTCATGCTGTGCTAGAGTTTTGAAATTTTATATCTTTACGTGTGTTCGATGGCAATATACCATATTAATATTTTCAGAATTTAATTATCAGTTAATTGATTGATTAAATTCAGTTTTGATTCGTCATGAGTGGTACCATCTGATAGAGAAGTTGAGAAAAAATTTATCGAAAGATTCCATAATATTTATAATAATGAATCATAAATTGAGTCTTTCAGAAGCTAATGCTGTTAAGTCCAGAAAAAAATTGAGAAAATTAATGTTTTTAATACATTAATTTTTAAAATGTTTGATTTGTTAATTTGATTAGCAAAAATATATAAAGTCTTCTAGTGAAGCAACAAGTTTTACCATTAGTAACTAAATAGAATATTATTAAATCCATTGAAATTTACAAAAATCAGAAAATATCAAAAATTGGACTGGCTTCTGACAGGCTCAATAAAGCTCAGAAAGTAGAAAATATTTAAAATGAAAAAATCTACTTATTAATACGCAAATAAAAATTTGTTTAAAAAAACCCTCTTCACGATTGGAAAAGTAATTAGATTCGCAAAATAATAGCTACGAGAAGTAAAATTATTATTTTGTAAGTTGATTCTTCTGAACATTAATCAGCGACCTTCTACTAGTCTGCAAGTACAAATTATTGGCGGGGTTTTGTTACCTCCTAACTTCTGATTAAAGAACATGACTATAAATATTATGACATATTCATAAAGTGCACCTCAAGAAGTTTTTTTAATAACACAAACAAAGCTAAGTAATTTCCACAAGGCAGCTTTTCGGGACATGGAACCCATCGACGCGTAGCTGGAACTCGAGTTCAGTCTCTGTGTGTTTCCGTTTAGGTTAGTAAAATGCGTGCAATCTTTATACAGGGTGTTCATAAAATATTGAACCCATCTCAAAATTTAATTTTAAAAACTTAATAGTGATTCAACTACGGTTTTTTTTAAATGAGAGAGCTTTCAAAAAGTTTATTTTTTCAGATAAATAACGAGGCGTTCTAAATTTGCTACAAGGAGAGAATTCCACACGCAATGGCTACCGATCGGCAAAAGCCGATGAGCGTTTTCAGGTTTATTTTGACGTGAACCTACGTCAAAATAAACCTGAATAGTGGTCTAATGGGGTGTCGGGAAAGGAAAATTTTATGAAGCTTTTCGTGGTAAAGTTAAACGCTTATAGCTCCGCAACCAAATAACATAAAGAGTTGGTTTTAGTTACATTTAACAGAGAAAAGTAGACATTGAAGATTTCAAAAAGAATTTTAGAATTTAGAATTACAGTTTAGTCGCAGTCAAGTTGCAAAGTT
Organism: Araneus ventricosus; assembly: GCA_013235015.1. Classification (NCBI taxonomy): domain Eukaryota; kingdom Metazoa; phylum Arthropoda; class Arachnida; order Araneae; family Araneidae; genus Araneus; species Araneus ventricosus. The sequence goes on along the minus strand of BGPR01003357.1, from coordinate 44,704 downwards.
GGTGAAAATCACGAAGAATCACAGCGACCGATGCGCGGCACGCAGTGACCAACCTAGGCTTCCCGGGCTTTCTCATACCAAATTATCCAAGTACATTAGGCACTTGCTGTGGAAATCTCCCGTTGCAGCATATTTAGAGCGTCATAACGGCACGTTACCTATCTGGAAAAACTGTTTAAACTTCTCTTTAATTTGAAAAAAGAACAAAGTTACTGCATTATAGAGTTTTATTTTAATTAATTTTTGAAATGGGTCCAATAATTTATGACCACCCTGCACTTTATGAATATGAAACAATACTTATCGCCATGTTCTTTATCAAAAGTTACGAGGTAAGGAAACCCCGAGAATGATTTGTGGATACCCTGTGTTTCTTTTAACGATGGAAATTGAGAAACGATGCATCTTCTAGAACAGGAGTTCCCAAACGTTTTTTCCTGGTGAACCCCTTAATTATTCTTTTTATTTTCGCGTACCCCCTACTGTCATATAAACCTATCTACTCGACACTGCAAGGAGCAGTGGCCCTTGGTAGCTGCCGAGGACTGGTTGAAGCGCAATATACTCGGGGAAAGGAAGACGGACCTTCGGAAATACTTCCAGGAGTGCGGCCAGAGTTAGGGTGGGACACTGGTGCAGCTTGCTCCATCTGAGATTAGCCTCTCGCCAGTCCACGAGATTTCCGGCCTCCCCGGGGAGTAGATGCTGCGAAGTGGACTGCAGACCGCATAGGATGGAATTCGGTGCTTGGATTTTCTGTGGCCAAAGCTTCCAACTAATGTGAAATCTCGGCGCAAAGGATGATGACTACGGCCTTTCATGGTTATAGGGTCTTAAGAGTTCAAGACGGGGCTTCTGTCCCCGTTGATTGTGTTCCTTTCAGGCTAGTGGATTTCGTATCACTTGCAGGCTGATAGTGGGGGGCCCAGGCCTTCGGCCGCGGCCTCGTTGGGTAGTATGAATCTTTGCAGGACTTCCCATTCTCACTGACAGTGTGCTCGTTCACGGAGTCGGGGGGAGAACTAAAGTCTCTGTCATATAAACCTACCCACCCGCAACCATATGTCTATGCAAAGAACATTTTATAAATAATGTTAAAGTTAGCTGAAGTTGGCTTAGAAGTGAAATGACTCGAATTAATAACATTTGCAAAACTTATTTTTGATTTTACATTTTATTCTATTTTTACAATAATATTAGTTCAATGATATTCAGTATTGTAATTATTCCGTTTTAACTTATAAGGATAGCTAAAAATGACACTTCGAAAAACAAAATTCTCTAGCTTTTTAATCCCTTATGTTTTCACCATTCTCAACTTTGATTTCGCGTATCCCCAGGAGTAAGCGTACCACAGATTTGAACCTCTGTTCTATACTGGTGCGTGGGGGCATCCGCGGGAGTGCAAAGGGTTAACACCCGACTCAAGAGCAGATATTACCTGTCTTTGACGAAACGGAACTCGGAGCTGTTCTCTCCGCCCAGGGACGAGAGTTCCATGAGCTCCACCCTAATGGGCACTCCCCAGCCATTCTCGTTCACTTCCTTCACGTGCTCGTCGAAGCCTTTCACCAGGCTCCTCAGGCCTTCGATGGTGTTGGGAACCCCCTTCAGTGGCACAGTGGCGTAGTACGAGATCTCCATGCTCGCCCGGTCCTTCAGTTTGCTCTGCACCTTCTCCAGCTTTCCTGCGGGCGGAACAAATAGACAATGTTGCATCTGTCTGACAAACGCTGTTGACTTTAAGGGGTCTATTCTGGTACCCCCGGTTGGGGTGGGATCCCCCCCGTAACCACCGGACCCCACCCCAACCGGGGGTACCAGAATAGACCCCTAAATCTAACTGATTGTCTCTTGAGTCTGGAGTCTAAGTTATAACTCTCGAATGATTAAGAAAAGCAGCCACAACCCAGATAGCAAATAAAACTTGTCTAAAAGGTTTTGGAAACCTTGTCGTCGGCAAGGGTAAAGGGTTGTCACGAAGGTTTCCATGACAAGGGTTGAACCTTTCGGCAAGGTAGCGATTATTTTCGCTAGTCAACAAGGAACAAGGTTTTCTGGAAGGTTTTTAGTAAGAGTTCCCCCAGCTTTTATTACAAGCTTGTTTCAGGCCTTTCAAATGTTGTTAAGAGCCCTCCTTCGGCGGACAAAATCGAACCCCTCTCCCCTCCGAAGCCTTACTCCTACAGAGGGGTTCAACCCCCTTTTTTCATCCCCTTCTTCTGACGTCATCTTAATCTAATTTAGAGTTATATGGAATGTCTATTAATTAGATCAATTAGGAATCTTAATTAATCAAAGCTTAATTATTAATTTCAATTAATTTGATTAATCAAATTTTTAATTGAACTTACTTGTGCGATTTTGTTGGAGATTGTGACAAAACTTCAAACTCCTCCCAGCCAGGGATCGAACCGGCGTTCAAAGAGTTGGAAGGCAAACGCAGTAACCATTATACCGGACAGGGCTACACACGATGGAACAGGTGGTGCATAAAAAGCTTTCCTACGTCAATTTTGCGGCAATGGTTTCCGAAACGGTTTGCGCGGAAATGCTTTCGAGGACAGCCTATGGAAAGTGAAATGGCAACCTTTACGCAACCTTCTTTGCTATCTGGGAACCATCACTCTATATTTCCAAAACAATACTTTAATCAAAACATCTTAAAAGCATAAAACTAAGCAACGCAACATGGCCCACAATCTTGATTTTTAAGGACGCTATAGGAAGACTGCGCAAGCTCCAGACTCCTCCTCCACACACACAGCTTCTTTACATCTAACATCCTCCCCACTTTTTGATTGGTTTCTAGAACTCAAAAATATGTATAGTTTGGTTAAGTTAAATCAAGATTATCAGTAGGTCTGGCACATCTCTTAAGTTTACATCCAATGGCACCAGAGGAAGTGTCAGAACAGACACTTTCCTTTACAATATTTACCATTTCATGTTGTGTTAAAGAATCAATTTCATTACTTCTTAATTCTAAAGGAAAAATTCGCTGCACGGACCTTTAGGAAACTCCAGACTGTGTTTCTACTTTAACGGTACGTACCTTTCCATCTCGATCTGGCAGCACTTCCATTATTATCGCCAAAGGCCAATTTGATTGTTTTTTACTATCGTCTCCAATCAATTCAACTTGACCAATCTTGGGTTCACGGTCATTCTTATTCCTACCCTGTTTTTGAATCAATAGACTCAAATATTCACGCTCAAATACAATCACTGATCTTGGTATCATCTTTGACTCCAAACTTGATTTTCCCCAACATATCGATACCATGGTCTCTGAGATATATCGCAGGCTTGGATTTCTTAAGCGTAGAACCAGAGAATTTTCCAGTGAACTTACCCTCAAGGTCTTGTATTGCGCTCACATTCGTTCCAATCTGGAATACTGCAGTGTTATCTGGAATCCCAATTACCGAAACAAAATAGACATTATTGAGCGAATACAGAATAACTTCTTGAGATATTTACTTTACAAAAAAAATGGATTTTACTTACATGATATATCTTCTTCACTCCTACGTAATATTTTTAATATGCCTAGTTTATCCTCCAGACGAGATGTTTCTTGCGTTCTTTTCTTTTACAAAGTTATTAGTGGTTCAATTGATTGTAATGATATAATGAGCTCAATACATTTCGCTGTGCCCGTCAGATTTTTAAGAAACCAGAGTTCCTTTCCCAATTTAGATTCAAAATGTAATTTTATTAACAGGTTCTCGTTATATAAGTTTTATAACATTTTTAACACGTTCTCTGATGAACTTGACATTTTTAATATGTCTCTAGGTGCTTTTAAGTCGAAATGTTTGCGTCTTTTAAATACACGGTATGTTTTATTTTGCCTTTCTACAACATTTTAGATTTTTTGCTATTTGATTTTCCGTGTTCTTATGTATTCGACCAGTTTTTTGGCGCCGTGTTTGATTTATTTTTGTCTTAAGTGTTGCCTTTTTTTTTAAATCTCGAGTGTGTATTTACGTTTTTAAACTTTTAAACTCCTGCTGTGTTTTTTATTAGACTCGGTGTTTGCATGTTTTGACTTTTTGACCCTTGCTTTTTGGAAATGAACTTTAATTTTTTTTTAAATACGGCTTTTGGGGTCATTGTGTGTCTTAAAGTTTTGCGATTATGTGTTTTCGTTTTTAATTATATCTACGTTTGCATAAGTTTTATTATTTTATGTATTCTCTGTGGTCTACTTTTTGCTTTCTAAGGCATATTTTTTTATTTTTTATTTACTCATTGTGACTTTTGTTCTTTGTGTGTTTGTCAGCACTCTGTAAATGGAGTTTTCTCTGTAGTGTGCTTTTCTTTAAATAAATAAATATTCTTTTCTGAAACGAAGTTTTAATAGGGGACGTACAATCGCTCGCCTAATCAATACGCGGATAGTTGGCAGGAAAGTTTTTCGGACTAGTGGGGGGGAAGTCACTTGTAACTTGTCTAGACATGTCTGGCAAGTGAGAAGTACATTGACTGAATTTATAATGGCGTGGCAACGATTCTGACAAGATGTCCCGTCGAGTTGGTGAGGGGAGGTGGAGAAAATGTCAGTAGGTGGGAATAAAAGTGTGGATACCGAAAGGTAGAAATAGGGGTGGAAGCAACAACCTTCCGACTCTTCTTCTCCATTGTGAAACATGCGCCTCAAAATAAAATGGGGGAACTATGTATTATGAATCAATAAAATTCAAAATCCGATGCAGAATGCCTGTAGACGCGCCTTCCCTAACAAGGAAGACATTCGCAAAGGGAATACATCTGGAGTGAGAAATACAGGATTTGTAGCGGATTTTTCAGAAGCTATTATTTAAATCAGTCACTCTAAACTTATGGGGATGAGAATGCGTGAAATAAAAAGACAAAAAAATAATTATTAAAATTAAATTAGATGATGCATATTTCGTTAATCTACTCTTTATGTATAAAAAGATAAGTTGAATCTGTTTCGTTGTTATATAACACGCTAATTTTAAATCCTACATGTATGTTTTGGGTATCTTTTAATAATTTATCCAACTGTTACACTGTTAGAAGTTTAAGAATTTACTAGCTCTGTGGCCCGGCGTTGCACGAGGTGTCACGAATAATAGGATATTCCCGGGCAGAGAGAAATGAGGTCACGTGAGACCTTGAGATCCGCCTCCGTTTTTCTCTACAATCAACAAATATTGTCACTTACTTTCCCTAACAAACGTTACGAAGTTAAACACTTTAATACAAAAAAAAGAAGAAAAGCATGAAAATGATTTTTTCCATTGTTAATAAATCAAAACACAGAAACTCGCTCAAAAAGAAATACCAACTTCCTTTAAATAAATAAAAAATGCAACACCGGATGAGGAAACTAATAATAGGGAAAAAAGAATCCGCCGTGAATGAATTCATCATGCTGCCAATAGATGGCAGCACGGAGGAATTAATCAATATTAAGTTTTTTATCAATATCTTTTTAACTAATTACAATTTCGGAATTTAAATAGTCGAAATGGATTCCTTGGATTATTTTCCATCTTTTGGTACTTACGGCTAGTTTCAGGATTCAGTGGTTCGTGAGAAGATAGAAGGACATACATACATACGTGTATTGACATTCGAATTTTAATAGGATAGATTAACTGTATAGATTTAATTTGCATTATAAACTAAAATTTTCAAATTATAGTTAATTTTTAGTTTCTGGTTTTCCCATCACAATATAAGGTAGTACTATCTAAACGGTAATATGTTTCCACTTAAAGATGGTCTAACTTTACAAAAGGTGGAGTCACGAGGGAAGTTTTTGACAAAGTAGATGTAAAGAAATTAAAAGAGGAAGTTTTTCCTCAACCAGATTTTTACTGGATACAGAATCTTCAAAACATACCAGAATAGGTTCTTTGGCATGAGTGAGAAGTGTAACTGTGAAGCAGACACGGGACACCTTCTCTTGGAGTGTGGGATTTGGAAACATGAAAGAGAAACCCTGAATTTGGATGGGGAGGCTCCGTTGAAAACTCTTCTTTTGTAGCCAGTTTCCAAAACATTTCAAGGATTGTTCTTCACAAACTCTTAGCTCCGGAATTTCAGAGAATATAACTGTTTAATACATCTTTTTCTATGCTTATTTACTTTACTTTTTCTCACAATTTATTTATTTATTCTTTATATTTTCTTATTTAGTCTTTCTTTCCGTTTTTTAAAATTTAGTGGTGAAATTTAATTTTATTTTGTAATATTTTTTGTAATCTTTACTTATTTATATTTAGTTTGAGTTGTGAAATTTTTTTGTCGGTATTTTTCTTAATTTTTCTGAATGTTGACATGTATGTTCTTCATTTTTAACATTGTGTTTTTATATGTGTTTACATGTTTCTTTTGTGAATTTTTCCTGCCGGTTTTCATGCGCCGTACACCATTTTGGGTAGGTGGGTGAAGCCGGTGAGGGTTAAAATGAAATAAAGAATAAGCCATAATGCTAATTTCAGATACATCCATGAAAAGCCCCGAAGTGGTTATTATCAATTGAATCCCAGATATCAAAGAAGGTTGCGGAAAGGTTGCCATTTCACTTTCCATAGGCTGTCCGCGAAAGCATTTCTGCGCAAACCGTTTCGGAAACCATTGCCGAAAGGTTTACATAGGAAAGCTTTTTATGAACTACCTCACCGACAAGGTTTGAACAACAAGTCTGCGAAAGCATTTTCGCGCAAACCGTTTCGGAAACAATTCCCGCAAAATTAACGTAAGAAAGCTCTTTTATTAACCACCTGTCCTATTGACCCCTCTGTTTGGCTTTGAAGAGGGGGTGAAAAAAGGGGGGTTGGACCCTTCTGTAAGAGTACGACTTCGGAGGGGAGTTCTATTTTGTCCGCCGAAGGAGGGCTCTTGACAACCTTTTGAAAGGCCTGAAACAAGCTTGAGGAAAGCCTGAAACAAGCTTGAGGAAAGCCTAAAACAAGCTTGTAATAAAAGCTTTGGGAAATCTTACTAAAAACCTTACAGAAAACCTTGTTTCTTGTTGACTAGCGAACCTTTCCGCTTACCTTGCCGAAAGGTTCAACACTTGTCATGGAAACCTTTGTGACAACCCTTTACCCTTGCCGACGACAAGGTTTCCAAAGTCTTGCAGACAAGCTTTCTTTGCCATCTGGGATTTCTTTCTCCTTATTGCACAGATTTTTCCGTTCAGCAGTTGTTTCGGTGGTGCTGCGCAGGTGGATAGAAGGTTAAAAATTAGTAAGTACAGTGTCGTTAGAATTAAAGTTCGTCTTCTGAGAAGGCTCTAGAACCGATTCTAGGGATAGAAATCAAACAAAATTTCTCTAGCATGTAGTGTAAGTGATGCTGTCTATGAAAACCGGGGGAAAAGTTAAAAATGTTCGTCAATAGGCGGTACTCCGCCAATATTTGTGGTGATTTTTGCAGATTTTGTTTAATACTGAAGCAAATTTGAATAGTTTATTTAAAGTTTCTTTTTCAGTTTAACCGAAAAAATTACCGAAATACATCTCTGAATGCAAATTCTCTTTTTCGTTCAAAATACTGTTTTCAAGCAAGAAAGTGCAGATCCTCGCACTATTTTTTCTTATTTCCATAAAAAATAGAATAAAAGATAGAATTGATAGAATCTTCAAGAAAAAATTTTACGAGATGATGCACTTTCTTGCTTGAAAACAGACGTAAAAAGATTGCGTTCAGAATTATATTTCGACAGCGTTATTAGTTAAACTGAAAAAAGAACTCAAATGCATTTGCTTCGGTAAAAAAAATGCAAATATCGCCTCAGATATCGTTGCTGGGTCACCTATTGACAAATTTTTTTAAATTTTATTTTAATAGAACACATCAGTTGCACTACACTCTAGTGAAATTTTGTTCCGTTTGGAACTATTGCATAAGGGGAGAAATTCAGCAAGAAGTACTGAAGGGACTGGTATGAAAAGTTGAGTTCCAAATAACAAAAGTATGAGAAATATTAAAATAAAATTGATATTTCACATTTTTTGCTGCTCTACAGAATGACTATTATCACCGCAGTATACCCCCGAACTTGGAGCCAGGACGGCTCCTTGTTCGAATGTATGGAAATACTTTCGAACAAGGAAAATGTTTTTAACATTTTTACATAAGAAATTTAACAAAAATTAAATTAATAAATTTCTTAATTAATTGAATAATTAATTAAATTTCCATAAGAAAATTAACAAATTTCTTATGGAAATTCTTGTATGCTTATACACGAACATTTATTGAAAGCAAGGCTAAAAAAATTACAAACTTATATAACTACAAACATACGCAATGCATTGTTGGTTAACAGTTGCAGCTTCCCAACAGAACTTGAGGCTGTTGCTGCAATTGTTTGCTAAGTTATTATTTACAAAGGGATTGTGAGACCGTATTACGAAGCTAAAATTGAAATTAAAAACGTCCCCTTATAAGAAAAAAAGTGGGAAAAGTAAAAAATTGTTCATTTATTCTCGCTGAATCGTTTATGTTTGAGACCTTGTTTTTCTTTGTTGAAGGGGAAAAGGTTTCTGAATCCGAGGAGGAGTCGACGCCAGATGTATTATTTTGGTCGTATTGAAGTTTTATAAAGTCTTCATTTTCTATTAAGAAAGAGACTAAGTTGATGATTTTGAGTCTTGAAAGCTTGTTGCTGAGAAGATTTCTCCACCAGATAGAAGTTAGGTTTTCACTTGGTTTAGTGAAGTGATATGATGTTTTTGGATGTGGCAGATCGTTGCGTAATGAAATGGTGTGCAAACTTCTCCACAGGCGTAAAGATCGGAATGATGGAGGTTGAACCTCCAGAGGTAGCTGGGGTCTGCAAGATGACTGAATTTCAAGCATTTTTCAAATTGATAAATAAACTTTACATTTATTTTTGTACCATTACAGAATCTTTTAACGATTTTGAAAATTTTGTACGAAGGGAAATTCCAATCTCCTCTTCTTAGCAAATTGATTTTTGATCCAATTTTGAGATTTTTTCCTTTATAGCCCGTTGCATCGAGTTAAAAACAAAAGCTAAGCAAAACAAAATTGATTTTGAATTTTTCTTCCTTCATATTTAAAGAATACTAGCCCCTTCGGCGACCAGTTGTTCGCCCGTAATGTTCATAACCTGTAGCCATCCGTGATTGCAACTTGGCGAAATAAATTGGCGAATTGGCGGTTGTAGAGGCTGAGGGACTCTGCCAAAGTTTTATTTTGTGCTATATCTCAAAAAAGGAGGGTGGTGAGTGGCAGGTGACCCTTGATGACATATCTAGAGGTCGTAAGCTTCCATATGAAATACAAATTGTCGACATCGGTCCAGTTGTTGGGACTGGGGGACTGTCTGAAGGTTTCTTCCCCATAGAGAACGTACAAAGGAGAAGTGTCTTTCTTGGTTTATCTCGAAAATAGTGGGGGCAGGCGACCCTTAATTACATATCTAAAGGTCATAAGCTTCCATATGAAGTAAAATATGGCGAAATTGGTCCAGTGGTTGCTGCTAGGGGACTGTCTGAAGGTTTTCTCCATGGAGTATGTACAAAGGAGAAGTGTCTTTTTCGGTTTATCTCGAAAACGGAGGGGGGAAGGCGATCCTTGTTGACATATCTGGTCATACTAACTACAAGATTTACTGGAACTACATTTTTCACCCTGGAACTCTACTTTTTACTATTTCTCTACCGTTCTTGCAATGCTTTTATGTATTATGTTTTTCTCTTTATTATTCATTTCAACCATTAAGTTAACTTTTTATTTCTTAGTTTTTTCTCTAATTGACTGTTTGACCGTTTACTTCTCTGGTCCAAAGCTCATTTATGTGTTGCTGCATTTGGCTGGAATGATGTAGTAAGCAATTGCAGTTTGCCTCGTAGGAGCAGTTAATTGCTCATGTGATCATTAAATCTTCCGAATGCCTAGGCTAGCCGGAATAATACAAGTTAGTTTATGGTTATATCTAGACATACCAGTTGTTGGGGACTGTTTTTGACAATTGTTTTAAAAGTACGGGGTGTCCGCTAAAGTCCTTCTATCCCACATTAACTTGAGAAGGGCGACAACTATTGCCACAAACTTGGTGTCTAGGTATAGTAAAGTGACCATACGCTACACATTGAGATTAGTTACAGCGGCACCTGGCGTCAAACAACGGAGTTAGCGTTCCTATCTCGAAAACGGTACAAGATACAGGAAAAGTCAATTACAAAATCGTAGAGCGTCTACGACTTAGTACGAAAAAACACTTTGTGAACTTTAATACGAAGAATAGAACGTGTAAAACGCGCACATTTTCCAAACCTGTGACGTAACAACTCGCGACAACAGTAGAAAAAATCATCTTTTGAACAATAAACGTCGACCCGATGGCGTAAATGACATTTAATTAAAAAGAATTAAAAAATAACATTTTCTCCTTTTGTCCATGTCTTGTGACATCACTATTTCCGAAAATGCGAACAAACAAATGCGCGTTTTACACGTTTTGTTCTTCACATTAAAGCGCACAAGGTGTCTTTTCGTACTAAATTGAAGACGCTCTACATTTTTGTAAGTGACTTTTTTCCCGCGTCTTGTACCGTTTACGAGATAGGAACGCTAACTCCTTTGTTTGCCGCCAGGTGGTGCTGTAACTAATCTCAACGTATAGCGCATGGTCACTTTACTATACCTAGACACCAAGGTTGTGGCAATAGTTGTCGCCGTTCTCAAGTTAATGTGGGGTAGAAGGACTTTAGAGGGCACCCTGCGTAGATTCATACCTTCTGCGACGAGATTCTGCGCGTCCCCCCCGTTGAAGTTGGTCTGGATCTCTGCGGTGATGGCGCTCAGGTCCTCCTCCTTGTTGGCCCGGAAGCGTATGGAGGCGAGCAGCTCTCCTCCGAAGGTGACGCTCCGCACGAAGTGGGTGCCCAGGTCTTTCTTGTTCTTCGTCGCCCACGAGGGGAAGGGCTGCACCTCGGGAGGGAGGGCCACCGTCACCTGGAAGGGAACACAACTCATCACACACAAATCATCCACGAGCATGCCACTCCACGCAAATCCACTTTTTTAGCCCTGTAAGAATTCAGAAATTCATATAAATTCCCAGATAAAGACGCTACTAAAAGCACCCGTGTGGTCGGTCTGCGTGGGGTCTAAGACCCCCCCCCCACTTGGACAATGCAGCTTCCCAGTGAAATGCAAGTTTGTACAATTGGACGGCGTCAACGAGGCGACAAAAAGCTGAAACCAGACTATAAAACTGTCGGGTTGTCACGCCGTAGGTTTGAGATTGAAAAATCACCAGACTGAAAGTATAGGATCAGCTGATCCAAAAAGGGGCAGGTCATGGACTTTAGGTCTCCACAGGCGAGAGCAAATGACAAGCCAACATACGGACCTCCTTACCCGCCTCAACCTATCAACGGAAAATCGGGGGGAACGGAACAAGACGAGAAAGACCCCATCTCGGGGAACGAGAAAAAAAGATGGCAGAAGACTGACTTTCGGATTTTTTATCCGGGAGCGAAGACGATATTTTTTGGGTGAGATTGTGAATCTCACCTGTTAGAGCATTAGCTCTGTTTTGCGAAGTCGTGATGGCGAAATCACGCAAGGTTTTGAGAAGTACCGTTGTACTTCTAGGGAAAAATTTCTCTGAATAGAGCCTCGCTCTCCCGAAGAAAACGAATTGATTTTCACTAAAGCGATCGTAGATCATAAATTATCGCACCGAAGTCGTGAGATTCTGAAGTCTAGAGACTTATTTTGAACTGTCGTCTTCCTCTTGTTAAGTCGTTCTCAAGGTAGAACTGATTTCCGTCTACAATTTCGGGCAGTGGAAAAATTCAAGTCTTACCGTTCTAGAACCAGATTCTCTGAAGACTAGTAGAACTTTCTACTCCAATTAATCGAGACCGAGTTAATTAATTATACTATAATAGTCAAGAAATATGTACAATTAATCTCTTGTAAATATTTTATTTTCTTTCTGTTAAATTCCTGAGATTTCATATTAGTATTGCTCTCTGACTTGCTACCATTTGTTCGACGCTGTCGAACACGTCACAGCCCACTCAATTAGGCAAGCCATTCACGAGCACTCCACTCAAAACAAATCCATCCGCCACAAGTCACTTCGATGCCCGACCCCCGTCTTCTGCGATTTCCTCTTTCAATCCCTCACCCGAAGTGTCGAATAGAACTAAGTGGAGACAAAGCGAAAAAAGAAAATGGAGGAATCTGGCTTTGTTTACGTCGTCAGCCATCAACCAAAAAGCAGAGATTCAAACAGGACTTTTTGCTGTTTAAGGGTCATCGGCACATTGGTCTAGAATTACTACCCTCAGTTGACCCAAAAAATCCTGAAGTGGAATGGTAGAGAAAGAAACATCCTCAAGAAATAAAAATGAAAAAACAACTCAAACAAAGAGAAGAAAAATTGTCAGCCTTACCTCACTTGCAACAAACGCCATCCCACACAAACACGCCTACCAACTCCCCCCCCACCCCCGGCTACTAAACATTTTGATGACATCGCAGCGACCGATGCGCGCCCACGCAGACTATCCAAATACATTTGGCGATTCATTCCTCGATCTTACGTTCATGCGAAATATTACTCAAGATTTGTTGAATTACCTCGAATTTCGTGGTAAAGTTAAACGCATATAGCTCCACAACCAAATAACATAGAGAGTTGGTTTTAGTTCCATTTAACAGAGAAAGGTAGACAATGAAGATTGCAAAAATAACTTTAGAATTCGTAATTACGGTTTAGTCACATTCGAGTTGCAAAGTTGCTGAAAATCACGAAGAATTTTGATGACGTCACAGCGACCAATGCGAGCGTACGCATCGGTTGTGAGCGGTATATTAACTGGATTTAAACAGATTAATAATTAATTCATTTGGCAGAGAAAGGTCATAGAGCATAAGACATAGGTCAACGGTCAAAGTCACATAGAGCTACTTTAGTCACAGAAAGTCACAATTGAGTAATCGATTAATTAACTGTCCTTAATTAATTATTATTAACAATTGCTGATTTAATTGAGCTGTCCTTTCCATCGATTTAATTGAGTTGAGTTGGTTTCAGTTTCATTTAACAGAGAAAAGTCATAGAGCATAGGTCAAAATCACATAGAGCTACTTTAGTCACATAGAACAACTTTAGTCACAGTTGAGTAAGGTGAGAGAGGAGCAGAGACAGCCTCCCGTCGATTTTTTTTTCTTTTATTAGAAGTCACTCATCAAAAATTCATACGTTCATAATTTTCTAAAATTCATTTCAGAGAGTTACAATTAAACATTTTTGGCTATATAGAAGTAAAGCTGTTTTATTTTAATTTATACTTTAAATGTTTTAGCATGACTTTTTTTACAGCATTGCTCTTTTCTGAGCTGATCAGCCTCCATTGATTATAGGTTTAAGTACTCTTTATCTCTGATTAATTACCTTCAGTCCTAACTGCTTTAATTGTTGCTTGCAATCGGACGAAAAGAAGACCTCCAAAACTCTTACTCGGTTTCTCACACTATTGTTGCAGGCAATCGGACGAAAAGAAGACCTCCGAAACTCTTACTCGGTTTCTCTCACTATTGTTGCAAGCGATCGGGGAGGGAAAACAAAAAGAAAATGCTGGACAAAACTGTTTACTGTTGCGCCCATCACATCCGAAAGCCGCCCCTGGTTCCAGAACTGAAGTGTTTTCGTTTGATTCTTCTGGGAAGTGTCCGACTCTTTTCCGATGTTGAATCGAATCAATTCGTTAAAAAAAATTACAAAAAGTCGTAAAAATGTACATAATGCAAAATACTAAAATTCCTACAGCAGCCAAATTTTAAACAACACAGTTTACACGAAATATTTACGTTAGGTCCAAAATTGTTATAAGGAATCTAACAGAAATAAAATTATTTCTTCTTAATTATCGGTCATGTCAGTTATTGAAAGCTCGAATGGAAAGGCATTCTGAGCTGCTATTCTGACGATGCCTTGAGGAAAAAGTGTAAGATGAATGTTACCTCTATGAAATTGTTTTATTTATTTTGAAAAAAATAAAACGTTTTTCTGCGATTTCATATGCTATCGATGGACTTTCGTCCAATTATTGAAACAGCTTTATTTTTTATTTTTGTCTTTATGGAATGACAAATACAATGAAACCTGTCTATAACGATATTTTCTTTGGTCCCGGCGGAATTCCTATTTACTCAATGCAATCTGAACATGCCTACAACAATAATAGACTCACATGTCAATAACGATAGTTTTGCCTCTTTGGAAAGCTGGTACAATACACATAGTCCCTATTTTTTTCCCTTGGAAAATGGCATTCCGTTTTCCAGAAAGTGAGATAAGAAGGGAATAGTGGAGAGGGGCTCTAGAACCGTACCTTGTTGCAGCAGGGGAATCGGTGTAAGATTCCCTAATTAACTATCTAGAGCATTTTGTTTCGGCATTACCAAATTTTCCCATGTGCAACTGAATTCGTTCGATGGGCTTAAACATACGTGCATGCAAGTGTCATGCAACAAAATTAATAGTAATAATTAATAATAATTCTTTACTTTTACGAAATAAAACTATAGTACGTCTAACTTCTATGCAGATTTTTATTTTTAGTAAAAATACTAACTAAAAAACTCCCTTGGAAGTTCTTTAAAAGGCTTATAAAATGCAACCTTACATCAGCGAGTATTTATAAGACGAATCAATAAGCGCAATAAAATAAGTATATTATTGCATTTAAAAAAAGCTTAACTTATAAAATGCAACCTTATTTCAGCGAGTGTTTATAAGACGAATCAATAAGCGCAATAAAATAAGTGTATTATTGCATGAACACATACATGTACATAAACATTGGATGGGCAAATACTCAAACTGTCTGATAACTTGTCTGGAACAATATTTTATTTAGATCCCTACAATATCGTTATCAGTGGTGTAGCCGCAAAATAAGCAGTGCCGGAACGATCTAACCTGGGCGACAAAAATCGCACTGTTTTAAGGACTTTTTCACAATTCTTCTTATTTATAACTCATAAAAAAACTAGTGCCGGAACGACGTTCCGGCTCCACTACACCCCTGGTCGTTCTAAACAGCTTTCACTGCGTTTAGTGGTCATACTCTGTAATTTCTCAAAATACACTTAATAAATTATTTATCTATCATTTTCTGTCTCATTTCTTTTCGATGCGATTTCCTTCGTCCCCATCTTTTGTGTTTGGATGTAAGTGTCTCAACTTTCAAATAATTCGTCACTGAAACATTTCGAATGGTGATGATGCTGGCTTGGTATTCAGTACAATGAATCATTTCGCGCATATTTTGGTGCTGCCATCTATTGTGAGAACACAGAAATATAAATGCTCAATAGCATTGAGCTGAATTTCGAATGACTATGAAACTCATTTTTAAAATAGTATAACTCACGGTATTTACAAAGAGCATTGGAACCTTTTCACTTTAAATGTTAGTGTGTCAGGAATATTTTACTAAATATGACTAATGGGACCTGGGAACTGCATGCAAATTTAACTTAATATTTTTTTCAAACGTATATTCATGTACTCGAAAAGCAAAAAATGCAATTCTTTGTCATTTAGACAGGACCAGAGCTCCCAGAGGGCCAATCTAGACCATTGCCTAGGGCGGGGGCACATATACAGAAGAAATAACAACCAAATATTTATACATTTTTTAGTATTATTTTCAGAAGCCATATAAAATGTTTTGTAATTTACATTCTTAATATTAAATCTATTGAGCGATACATTTTTTTGTCTTCTATGGACTTGACCATTTCTTACCCTTGCACTTCTTTACTTTGAAATAGATTTAATGAGAAATGTTCATTTCAATGACCCTTCAAGAGAGAAGACAAAAGAGCGAAGGAAGAAGTTATAGTAGGTTTTTCAGACGATTTCAATAAATTCAATTAAGCGTTTTTGCAGGTGTTAATGCTGCGTTATGTCATAAGTAGTGCAATTTTGCATTAAAAATTCAATACGGTTCAAAGATTATAAAGATTGTATCCGGGGCTTATATGTTTCAAAGCTAAACTATTGTATATTAAATTAAAAATTATATGCACTAACTTTTCTGAGAGGGAGTCGCAGAAAATGCTTCGGCCTAAGGCGTAAAAAAGTGTCAATAAGGCTCTGCATTTAGAACATTTTTCCAATTGGAAGTTTATGCCTATCTCTAAAGGCTTAAAAATTAGATGCTGGACCGCGTTTAGAGTGAACATCCTCTATGTCCTGTCGCAGTCATTAGAAGGTAGGAAAGGCGTACAAATACGACGGATAAAATCCGCGATTGTACATCTGATAGTAAGTAATGGACAGTCTTCTCCTTGGTATACTTGTTGCGAATAGTATCACACACGGAAATTTATTATTTTATGAAACTTTTCCAATTTGTTCATTATTAGGCTGCCGTATAAGTAAACTGACTCTCGCCAACCCGATGGTACAATAATGGTGGTGTGGCTCTTTGGGCCCATCTCCGAAGACAGGTAGTACCCCGGTAAAACGGGAGGTTGTTTCATGAGCCGCTCGTAATGGGTGATATATTGGAGGAACCTCAGAGACTGACTATGTTGTCGTGGCGGCCGCTCTTTCAAGTGTAGACCCAGATGCTAAGGCAGGGCGGGGTGATGTTCCTTGTACTGCTCTGTAAAGGAAGAGACAGGTGCCGTCCTAGTCTGTTCAAAATTACGAGGTCCGACGAAAATAACCCTCGTGTTGCTTCAAGACGGGACGTTAATATATCCAAACTAAAGGAAGAGAAGATGGGGAAGATACTTTTTCACCGTCTCATACTCGGATTGTACAATGAGAAAGCGTTAAAGTAGTCAAAAAGTCCTTCCTCGAGATTTCGATCCATCTTCACGTCTTAGAGTTTTCGTAAGCCAAAAATAAAAACTTTTGAAACTATTTTTATCTGGTTATGTTCACGAAATAGCTCGAAAACGCAACGAGAGAGTTTAGTTGAATTAACATCCCGTTTTGAAGCAACACGAGGTCTATTTTGGGACTGACCTCGCCATTTTGAACAGCTGCTAGATGATAAGGACAACGCGGAATGTGATAACTCTAAAACGCACCAAGTCGGATGGATGAAATTTGAAAGGATATTTGACTCCCTGTCCATCCTAGAGCACATGAATGCGATAACTCTAAAACGCAACAAGTCGGATGGATGAAATTTGAAAGGATATTTGACTCCCTGTCCATCCTAGAGCACATGAATGCGATAACTCTAAAACGCAACAAGTCGGATGGATGAAAT
>BGPR01003357.1:0-16562 GCA_013235015.1 Araneus ventricosus | reverse complement strand
AAGAACTTTATCGTCACAATGATGCGTCGAAGAACTTTATCATCACAATGATGAGAAATGAATTGGGACTGTGATGGAACGACGTATAAATGTAAACGGCGTATAAATGAGAACGGTGCTTTACTGTATTTGGTTTTCTAAGCTTTAACTGCTATTTTATTTACCTAAACTACGTTACATTAAAGTTAAGAAAAAGAATTATACGTTATTCATCTGTATGATGTACGAATCATTTTATCAATTTATGTTAGATTCATCGTGTGAATAGCCTCGTTAACCCTTTAACTGCGAGTGTGGTTTATAAAACGCATATATAAGAAAGTGCCCGCAATCAAAGGGTTAAACTCTGTGTCTTGTGTCGTGAAAATAAACCGAATATTAAAACGAAAGGAAAGTGCCGAGTCGCTTCGGACGAGTTTTCTGCTGAGTTATTTTTGGTACAGAAACTTCCGAACCCAGGATCCACTTCCGTTTTCCGGTTACGCTACAATTTAAGCAATCGCCAAATCAATTAGGATAGTGAGCATTGAGAGCTTTAGCAATCAGAATTTTACCGCCAGTGAGATTCTAAATCATTCGTGTAAAAATTTAACTGCCAAACAAGACAAGTCTTAGAAGTCACCAAAAAGAGCGGTAACGAACAATTATGGCAGCCTTTCCTTGTGAGTGAGGCTCTTATTTTAAGTGAACATTGAGAGCTACAGCAATAGGAACATCGAATTTAATATTTTCAAAGTATCCTTAAGCCATAACATTTTAAAAACTCTACTTTAAACATTAATTAACATCTTCATACAGAGTGTCGGAATTTTCAACATTCCCATTGACTAAGCATTACAACGAAAGTCGGTCGGTGTAGCGGAAGTTCTACATTACCCAAATAAACTAAGCAGAAAACTCGTCCACATAAGCATTGTACCGTAAGTCGACTACTATGGCTTCAAACCGTAAGTCGTTTGTAAACTAACTTCACACACACACATCGCAATTTTTCCCCCAAGTCAATTTTCTTCAAACAGCGCGAACTTTGAGTGAATAGCTCTTCGAGCAATACGAATGGGGCCAGTTTCCCTTTGGAAGTCTTTCGGTAAGGAACCATCCATAGGAACACCCTTCCATTTTGCGACGCTTTGTCACCTAACAACTTCGTTCCACTTCACCAAACACAGAGAGGATTTAACATCTATTTAGTGGCAAAATCTAATAGGCGAGGAATTATCAAGGTTAAAAATCAGCAGACTAATGTCTTTTCTAATAGAACTTGAAGACCTTATTAAATTCCAGCATGGCCAGAACAATGTTACAAATTCCTACTCCTCCTCGAACTCAGAAACAGTCTCCCCCCGACAAAACTAACAAGGACCCAATAGTCCTTGAATTCACGAGTTTAAATTTACTTCAGAAATGAATCAATACTCTTGATTTTTTTATGTATTTTCTTAGGTCTGCATCACATAATCAATCTAATCGAACAATCAATGTAACAAGTAATATAAAAAAATAAAAATAAAGAAAAAATTTTTTAAAAAATGAAAAAACTGTATTAACATCAAGTGTCATTCACTACAAGTTTTAAAATATGTATTTGAACTTTAATGGATGAATAAAAAGCATTTTATTAACGATTGGAAATTTGAACAAGATATATAAATCTATATAGGGAGAGAGTGAACTAATAGTAGGAATTGAAAAAAATGTATAAGCAATAGTTCAGCATCACTTCACTTTTTGGCACAGTGCTAAGTAGTTCAATCACTATAAAATGCACTAATAATGACCTCAATAGTTAATTTAATGTGATCACAATAATTCTGATTTTTCTGTAAATAAATTGTATTACTAATATCTCAGATCTCTCGGTAACGCTCTGACGTCACCAACTCGCGCCATAGCACTGAGAGACGTTAAACAGCAATATTTCATTGTTAGAGAACGTAAATTTAAGTCATTTTAAAATCAAAAGAGTGATTGTCGTTCTAATTTCAAATTGAATAGCTCTAAAATAGTGAAATAAATTTTCCTATCTATTGATATAAAATTTATCTCGCTATGATCAATAGTTCTCGAAAAATTTTTAATTATATTAATCCTATATTTCAAATTAATTTGCGTTTTAAATAGAAAGTAGTAAATGACGTCAGTGGTATATCATGCGCGTGATATAGTTTGGACGCCACGATGCACGATGGATTTCACGGATGGATTCCACGATGGATTTTTTGGATGCCACGATGATTTTTTGAATAAAGAAATATAAATAATATGTAAATAAAAAAAAATATTTCCTGTCATAAAACGTATGTTTATTTTATTTGTTTTCAATCAATGTTAAACATTTCTCTCGCATATATATATATCTATTTAAACACGTCAAATTTGACGGGAAATCTCTCGAATGAAGAGACAATTTGCACCCCTCATACCATGACGGGTGATTTTCTAGTTTAGTAAATAACAGCCTCAAAGTTTGTCAAGAGGCTTTTACTGTAAATCATTCCTTGTAATTTTTTGTTGGAATCGATAAAGAGGAAAGTAGGAAACCATCCTTAATTTTTTCTAAAGGAAACGATGGCTAACTATCGCACATTTTTATACAAATTGTTGTTAGCTTCAGAGTAGAATCAAACTTCTACATCTGCGGGCTTTTCATTGCACAGCCAACAGAATCTCTACTCACCTTGTAATCGCATGAATCTTTGATAGATTGCCAAACCGACTCAACAAAAAAAATTCAGTCAATCATCTGGCAATAAATGCAAGAGAAACTCAAAATTCCGTCTAAAAAATTATATCGATATTACTAAGTTTTTAATGCTATCAAATAATAATAATAATAATAATAATATGACAGCACGTGACATTGATTTCATTTTTAATGTGTTTCCCTGTATTTGTAATCAACGCCACTTTTCTCTACGACGATTAAAAATACTACTTTTGTATAAATTGCGGCCCGTGTATTTATTTTATTGGAATACGTTGCAGCGAATGAACGTTTGTTTGGTTTCATATTCAAAGTAGCGAGCACTTATAATTTTTTTCATTTTCACTTTAAAGGCTAATATAAAGCAAAAATGATGTGAAGCTGAAAAGTTTTCCTTTTCGCACATCTGAAAGAAAGACCACAGGCCGTAAGTACTTACCAATTTGTACATTTATGAACTGGAGTCAATTTTAAATTACTTTAAAATGTTTGTGTGTTTTTTAAATATGTGTATGCATCGTTGCTGACATTCTCTAATAACCAACTAGGTTTGAAAATTCTGGAAAATTTGTTTGTGAAATTCTGTCCGTCTTTGAGCGTACTTATAGATGTAAAAAGTTATTTGCGCTTACGGAAATAAATAAGTCGCGGTTGAAATCTAGAAGTTGCCACACACTCTTAAAACGCAGCCAAATCGCCAAAGCAAGACGTTGACCGCTGCACTTCATTGGCGCCAAGTTGCCAAAGCTAAATGCAGGTAATACTTGCATTAGCTTTGGCGACTTGGTGCCATTTTAAGAGTGTGTACCAACTTCTAGATTTCAACCACCATAAAAAGCTTGAAAAGCAGGTTGAAATCTGGAAGTTGGAATGTTGCCAAATCGCCAATGAAATCACTTAACTGCTGCACTTCATTGACGCCAAGTTGCCAAAGCTAATGAAAGTAATATGAATTAGCTTTGGCGACTTGGCACCATTTTAAGAGTATGTACCAACATCTAGATTTCAACCTTTATGGTCATCCAAGATGGCGAACTTTGGGCGATTTTTTTTTTTAACGGTTGAAGCAATTTTATCAAGATTGGCGCGAAACCGCACTTAAGTCTTAGCAACATTTTTATCACTGCAATTGCTTTTACTGTTTCACTTTTATATTATTCTATGATTTTCTAAATGAAATCAGAAATCGATTTTTTTGGAACAGTTTCGATATACGGCATCATTGGCGATATTTTGTTATTTTGGCGATTTTTTTTATTGCGTAAACAATCATGGCGTCGGTTGTGTTGCCTAAAGAAACATGGCGACTGTTTTGTTGTACACTTTAGTATTCTCTTGCGAATGCGTTCTGGGCAAATTTTTAATCTTAAAAAAACAGCAGCGGCTTTGCTTAAAACAAAGTGAGAAACTCGTAGCTTCGCTTTTTCATTGAATGTTGGAAATCTATGTTTTTTTAAAAAAATTCCAAAAAACGGGAATTTCCGTATCTTAAACTTAACTTGAACCAAAAAGTCGCCAAAGTCTCCAATATTACAAAAACTCGCCAGTGATGCCGTATATCGAAGCTGTGCCATTTTTGTGTGTGTGGCTGAGAATTTGGCATATTTATTTTATAGTATTATTTGCTAATCTGCAGAACAGGTTTTAATGCAAAGTTTGTTATTTCCTCAAAAATGACGAGACTACTTATTTTAATTACATCTTACTAGATCCAATTAAATCAACTGCGCTGTGATTTAATGAATACTCATAGGATTGTGGAACGATTTTCTCTCGTTTCGGATGCTCGAATCCAATACCAACTTTATTAATTCGTGTTTTTTGAAGGACAAAAGGAAGATTATGTCAAGAAAATACTTGGAGCAAATGATTGAAGAAATTGAATTCACAAAGTAAGTGAACCCTTTAAAGGGACATTTTTTTCTAGTAGTGATATAATAAAATAATTTTGGGATTGAGATTAATTTAATGAAAGAAATTCAGTTAGTTTATTGGATGACATTATTTTTTTAATTAATTTAATTAGTTAATAATTAATTATCAAATCAAGGCACTTCGTTATGGTTTGAAATAAGAAACAAGAACATCTAGGCTATTGTTTCATCGACAAATTTGGCGAGAACTTACTCCAACCTTAAAAATTCCCTTTAAAGATGTTGATTACATGGTGGGAAGTATACTTCACACTGCCTTCGAATGAGTTAAATTATTGATTGATTGATTTTAGATACTTTCCCTATTTCTGAATCAAAGAACACGCAAGGTACAAAAATATGTTACTTTTGAGACGATTTATTTCAAAACCACAGAGAAAGGGAAATTGGTTTTATGTACAGGGCGATTTAAAAAATTTAGCCGATATATGACCCCGTTAGCGAGCGTACCGCTAAATGGAGGGAAATAAAATTTTGAATGGAGGTATTATACGGTATGCTCTCAAGAATTAAGTGCAAAACAAATGTCCATCTCTCACAGTTACGGTTACAGTGAAAATATTTAGAAATTTTCAAATGACAACACCTACTTTTTTTCGCTGAAACGTGATCCTCACAGTAAAAAACTTAAGATGAAATTAGAACTTAAAATGAAATTTGATCAAAAAATGGCAGCGTTAGGTAGAACGAGGAAACAAGCGAAGATAATCAATAGTAAGTACCAGGTAGAAGAGATTTTATTTGTCTCTGCCTAGCGTCACTGTTTTTTGCCCTAAAAATACAGTTCCAACTCTATTTTAAGTTTTTTACTATGAAGATCACGTTTCCGTGAAAAAAATAGGTGTTACCATTTGAAAATTTCGAAACTTTGTCGCTGTAACCGTAACTGCAAGAGCTTAACTTTTCTTTTGCACATCGTTCTTGAGAGCATACCGAATAATACCACCATTCATTTTTTTTTCCTTTCCCTATAACGGCATGCTCGCTAGGGGGTCATATATCGACAAAGTTTTTTATAATCACCCTGTACTCAGTGTGGTGCCGGGTTCTATTCCTAATGAAAGTTCGAAGACAATATATGACGCAAATATTCATTAGAAGTAAAAATATAATTCCAAAACTACATTAACGCTGAAAGATGAAATTATGATACAAGTACACAACGAGATGTCCTCTTAGACTTCCAAGCTAACACAAATTTTCGAGTATCACAGAACCAGAATGGAAAAATGAGCCATAAACCCACCAGCGATACCTAACCCGGGTGTGTCTTATTTAGTCACTTCTGTCAGACATTTTCTCCTGCCAAAACTGATCTGTTTGCTTTCAATACTGTTCGTTTCAGAAAGTGACGCCTATCTCTTTTGAACAGTGGCGTAGCTAAAGGGAGGCGGCAATTAGAAGGAGGAGGCAAGATCCGACATTCAAGATAACAATTTTATAACTAATAAGATCGCGGCACTAGCTCAGTGATTGTGTAGATGAAAAAACAGCTAACGTACTGTCTGTCCACCACGAGAACTGTCGCCGCCAAATTGTCTAGTTTACGGCGGTCGCTATAGAAACAGGTCATCGTAGGAAGAATCCATTTCTTGTAGATAGAAATTCATTCAAATGTGTTCCGCCGCAAACTGGCGCCAAGCATAAAAAAGACTCCGACTTCCGTTCGATTCCTCCTATTCGAAGTGGATCTTCCCAAGCACAACCAGATGCTATAGCGACCGCCGTAAACTAGACAATTTGGCGGCGACAGTTCTCGTGGTGGACAGACAGTAATTCATTTGTATTTTTGGACTTTTGTCGGTAAATATGTGGAAGAAAGTCTGAAGGTGGACGCGCGACTTCGTCAGCAGAGATCGAGGGCTTCAAACGACGAATTATATTGCAAATATGATGTCTTTTTCTTGCAATTCTTTATTGTTATTTTGAGGTTTATGTGCCGAATGTCGGCAGGACCAGATCTCCCATAGGGCCAACCTAGGCCATGGCATAGGGCGAGGCCTTCAGGGGCAGAAAAATAGCAACCATCATAAACAGAAAAATAGCAACCAAGTACCTACGAATGTTTAAGTATTGTTTCGAAACGGCTATTCAAAATGATGGTAAACATTTTTAAGTTTACATTCGTTACAGTAAATATATTGAGGGATATATTTTTTGTATTTTGTGGACCTTACAGTCTCTTGCCCTTGCACTTCTTTGCGTTGAAACAAATTTGATAAGCTCTGTCCACTTCAATAACGCCTCAAACCTATTCGCGGTGAAAACGGAAAAACCAAGACGTTCTAGTAAATATTTCAGATGATTTGAAAAAATTCGATGGAGTATTTTCGCGTGTGCTAATCTTATGATATTTCATAAGTCGTGGAATATGGAACTAATAATTTAATGTGGTTCAAGGGTTAAAAAGATTGTATTGTTTATACGTTTCAAAAGTATTGTATTGTTTATACGTTTCAAAAGTATATTGTTTATACGTTTCAAAAGTATTGTATAATTAATTGAAAATTGTACGCTAACTTTTTTGAGAGGGGGCTTAAAATATATGTTTTGACCCAGGGCGTAGAAATGTGTAAATCCGGCCCTGAAGAGCGGCTTGTTGCAAGTTCGTCTCGGACGGAAAAAGTTGCAGATACGTCACTGCTTTGGAACTATTTTACTTCGCAGAGGGCATTTCCGGGGTTTCTTTGTTGGACGGTATTTTCTTTCAGTTTGATATTCGTTTTCGATTTTAATTAGACGATTTTTTTTCATCTATTTCCTAAAATCTGCTTCATAAAAAATAAACTCCTCCCTCTTCCGACAGACCTATTGTGTCGATTGGCGCATGAGCAAAAGCGAGGAGTGTTTCGGCGTCTGGAGACGGACAGTACACGCGGTGCTCGCTCGAGTGCCCTGTCGAATAGCCTTGTTATTTGGCCAGTTTTGAAAGCATAGCTAAGATATCTCCTTTGGCTCCTGTGTAGGACGGAATGAATTCTCGATCTCTAAATTCACTTTTTTTCTTGATCGTTGTTAAGTTTATATTGATAGATGTGGATAGACTATAATGATGATACTAGCCGCCTTCAGTGACCAGCTCTTCGGCCTTAATATTAATGGCCCATAGCCATACTTAGTGGCGAAATCGCTCCAGGCTGGGCTTTAATTGGCGAAATCTCTCAGAAATGGAGGATGGGTGGTGGGGAACGGGGGGGGGGCATGGGTGACGTATCTAGGAGTCATGGGCTTTCATTTGAAATCTAAAAAACAGGTGAAATGGGTGCAGTGGTTCAGAATGGGGGATTCTGTCAAGGTTTTCCCCTCGAAATAGAATGTACAGTGAAGTAGTATTTTTGAGATTTCTCTCGAAAATGAAGGACAGGCGACCATTGATGTCGTTTCTACTTTCATTTCATTCATGGCGTTTCTAGAAGCTTTCATTAAAAATAAAAATTGACGAAATCGGTGCAATGGTTAGGGTCGGGAAACTTTGCCAATAATTCCGTTTCCTTTTGAAGGAAATCGGTCCTGGACACAGAAGTTCTACAGTACCTCAAGTAAACAAAACAGAAAACACGTCCATACTAATTCAATTAGTATAAACTTGTCAAGTTTTTTTACTTTTTTTACGCCTTTTAGTTTTCAATTTATAATTTATTTAATTATAAATTGAAGACTAAAAGGCAGAAAATGATTTCAAAAAGAGAAATTTTACTTTATTCAGTATATTGCTAAAAATATATTTTAAAAATTATTTATTTATTTATGGAAAGTTAGAATTAAATTTCTGGTGCTTCCTTTCTTTCAGTTACCAACGATATCTCCAGGCCAGTCTCTGTCCGCCCATGTACTCTGAATTCCACAACTTCTTCTACTCGAATCGATGCGATTGGCTGTCGAGGGGGTGCTTCAGCCCTCCTTATTGGCTGGTAAGCCTTCTTCCTTCTCCATTTCACCACACATTCCCCAGAGGCGTTTAGAGTCAGTGGCCGCTCGTCAGCTCAGAAACAAGTAGTACTGCAAAAAAATTCTCACGTTTAGATAGTCTAGTTATATGAACGTCCCGTTTCGACACAACACGAGTACTACTTTGTGACGAAGCTCGTCTTTTTGAACCGTGACCAGATGACGAGGACGACATCTGAGCTGGCACCGCCCTCTCCATATTTTCGCAGCGCACCAAGCGTGAGGGCCTTTCACCCAAGAGGCGCAGCAGGCCCACACACACACCGGATCTTCAGTGAAATCGGATTTCACGAAAACCCTCCCGCCCAGAAGACCAGTCCTTGCCACTAAACTACCGCGGCTTTTTAAAGTGTTCTTAAGAGAATACAAATAAAGATACTTTTCCGTTAGCCGGGCGCAAATGTCGCCAATTGTGAACCAAACGCGAGCCAAATCGCCAAGCGAATGGTTGTAAGAAATTTGGCGGAATTCTACATTATTTGGCGATTTTTCGCTTGCGCCCGGCTAACGGAAAAGTACCCAAATCAAATAGAATCTATATATACAAAACGCTAACGTACGTGGACAGAGAAAAGAGGATAATTTCTCTTTTGCCGATGGCAATGATCGCTTTGTTTTCAAAACAAAACCGGTAGCCTCCTCCATGTTAGGCATAACTTCATAGTCATAACTTGTTACTCAATTCGTTCTGGTGTAAAATAACGTTTTCTCGAAATAAATGAGTTGAAGATGAAGAATTCACAATATTTCTTACAATATAGTAAAACTTTGGATGAAATTATTCAGAAGAGATCAGTTAGGAACGAAGCTTGAGGGGCTTAGGCGAACCAGAGAACGTTCAGATCAACGTCAAACTAGTTTAAGTCAGCGAAGATAAAATCGTGTCAATACACACTTTTGTGAACATAGTGCATCGGCTACTTTTCTGTTATGCGCACTCCACTTGTCGCCTTTTCTTGTCTTGGCGAGTTTTCTTGGAGCGCTGAGTCGCCAATTTGGCTCAAGAAGCGTCAGGAAAATCATGTTATTCGCATAACCGATTGCAGATGGTCTACGCGGGATCAGCTAGTTTTTTTAAAAATCCGCTTCAAGTCTGAGCAGTCAAAATTTTTATTTGTTATTATTTGACTCGTGCTTTAGAAAATCATCTACGTATGTTTTTTCGATGAGTGACTTCTAATAGAAGGAAAGGAATGTGTATCAAAGCAGATGAGTTTCCGTCGAGGAAAGCGAAATCATAGCCAAATAATAACGAACGATAAAAAGAGAGAGAAAGTAGGAGGGACAGAAAAAAATGGAACCGAGCTCCAAACTTGGGCTGCGGTGAGAGCAGCCCACACCACTGCCAAATTAAAAGGGAGGAAACTTTGATTTTCACCTTCCGATGCGTCGTTTAACTGCTACGAGCCAGCGAATTTTGATTCTTTCGAGGGCTGCTTTCTGAGCAGCCCCAACTTCTCTCAACAACCCCCCTCCTACTTATCGATAAATTATCTGCCTTCTTTTCGTTTTCATTAATTTTTTCTATTTTTGTTGTCCATAGAACTGTTCAATGTGCAAAAGAAACCAAATAAGATGAAAACGAAAAAAACAAGCTTTTAAAATAATTTCGGGGGGTGCTAGAGCTCTACAGCCGTAATAGATGAGCCGCCACTGTTCGTAGAACAGCAAAATCCTCTGTCGCCAGCCGCCCCAACTAAACAGCACTTTTCAAGGTATAAACTTAAATCTGAAATTAGGCGCATGAAATAGAAAAAACGCGTAATATATTACTTGAGAGGAGGGACAGCTCTTTGCAGTTATCGGAGATCCTCCCACTGACAACACGTTCATTTTCATTGGAGAAATGTTAGATTAACTAGTAATTAAAAATTTTAACAATTTAGAGAGCTAACCTGCGGCAGTGGTCTCCCTCAGACTTTCTCGTATACACCCTCATAAGGGTGTCATCCCCGCATAAAAATTGTTTACCTTGCGCAGAGTCTTGGACAGCCACGAATATTAGACTTTTATTGCCCTCTGCATAAAATACGCGGAAAGAAGAAAGGTGACAATTCAAGCTGAAATGTCTCATCCCCCACGCCCTTTTCTTCCGACTTCGTATTGTGACAAAATTGTCTTGTGGGTGTACGTGAATACAATCCAATAAGCAGGACTTAAAAAAATAAAGCTCTTTATTTTTCAAATATTCTAGGAAAAGAAACGTAGCACAAGTATTAACACAGCACTAGTAAGAATTCACAACAGAGATTATCATTAAATCTCAACACAGCGCTCAAGGGTTTCTTGTTAGCTCACCAGCTTGCTTGCTGATCAAATTCCAACTGAACTGTTCTTGGCTAGAGAGCTTGCTTTTATACTTTTTCAACGGGAAGTGACTTCATTACGTAGGAAGTGACGTAATCTCCAGAAAGTTCATGAAACCAGTAGAAATAGGTGGAAAGTTCGAGGTCCTTCTAGAAAATTCCCTTTGTCGCCAACTTTGCCGCCAAGGTCACCAAATTTATCGCCAAGTCGCCACGTTTGTCGCCAAGATTAGCATCTCAGGGAAACGACTTTATAGCTTTGTAACAGTATATCATGAGAAGTAAGGCGCTTTCTGTGCTTCGTAGTATGATGAAAAAAAATAGAGCTTACATTTCGGACGCCTTATTTTCGTCCGAATGGAACCAAAACTAATACAGATCTATAACTATGGTTAGAAAACCACATACCAAACGTCCTTTGTTTAAGTCATTGCGTTTAGGAGTTATCGCGTTCAAATGCACGGGAATATACAGACTGACAGACGGTCAACCCGCTGACAGATTTAGTCAAAAATTAGTTATAGATCTACATTTCTGATGAAAAACTCTGGCCCAAATTTCATCCATCTAGCTACAACGTCAAGAAGGAAGATACATAATTTGCTCCACTTTCTCCAAAGAGAAACCAGT
Organism: Araneus ventricosus; assembly: GCA_013235015.1. Taxonomy (NCBI): domain Eukaryota; kingdom Metazoa; phylum Arthropoda; class Arachnida; order Araneae; family Araneidae; genus Araneus; species Araneus ventricosus. Next base: position 5,040 of record BGPR01003357.1, on the reverse strand, counting down.
CTTTTCCGTCCAGATCCCAATTAATTGGGTTTTTTTCCGCGTTCCTTCAATAGTCTTCTCAGTTGAGCTCAATGCTTTCGCCCCATTCCCACAATCGTGGCCAACATTTTCGTAATTAGCAACTTCTGTATCTAACATCCTCTTCCTCCTGCGATGAGGGAAATTAAATCCATCCAAACTTCAACTTTCCTTCCTGCGTCTTCATCACTCCATCCTTTCCTTTGGAGATAGAAGGACTCGTTTCAACATTCAACTTCGCCTCCTCTTCAGCCCAACATCCCCCTGATAACCTCGGAACTGCTTTAGTCGTTCTTTCAGGAATTTTTTCCAAGATCCACCGTGTTTCTCCTTCAAATAGAGTTCCATCAGCTAACTCCTCTTCAAAATCAAACTTTTTAAAACAATGCGCGGCCCATCTCTCTGTTCTTGTGTACATTTTTATGTTATTTTTATTACTGTATTAATTTGTTTTTCATCTTTTTCCTTTCATTTTCTGTTTTTTTAATGCATTTTTTACTCTTCGTATAGTTTTTTCATTGCATTTAGTTTTTATTATTTTCCAGCTATTTCATGTATAACTGTGTAACTTAGTGTTTTTCAAGGTTTTATTTTTCTGTGTTTCCAATATATTTTTTAGATTTTTTTTATAAATAATAGCAATCCTTCCTAATGCTCCTGTAAATTTTTGTAAACTTGTTGCGTTTTAATTAGGCAGCCGTTTAGAGAATTGTCAAGTTTTAAGAGAGGTCACCCCCTCGGGTGTTGTGATTTTTCTTCCACTTCATGACCGCGTCACTGCTTAAATAACCATATGGTTATAGTTGCAGGGGCATGGAGTGGTGTTATATTATGTTATGTTATGTTATACTTCGGTATTTGAGTTATTGTTTTCATATGCACACGGACCTTCGTAGTAAATTTGATGGAAATCAACTGTTATATATCACATATCAATATATTCATCCTTCTAGCTCATTGCGTTTTAAAGTTATGATGTTAACACACTGACAAACGGAATAAGAATCGTTTCAAAAATGTTCTTTTCGCACTCATTGAGGTTTAAAGTGCAAAGAATCATCGAATTTTCGAGGGCGAATTTTTTGACAATTACAATACATCCTTTGTGTATACGAGAGAGTGAAAAGTATTTGTGTTTTGCATAATGCCTGAGTGTTTGACCGAATTTTAGTATTACAATAAAACCGAAGAAACATCTTTAAAATAAATTCGATACTCCAAAATATCGTGCTGCCATCTAGTGCAGAATTTGCAAACTAAAACTCCCCAAACTTATTTATCGTGTTGAAAACTAGTTTATATACCTGGCTTTGCTCAGAAGACAACTATTAGACACGGAAATATTTTCATGTCTGATAGTTTTGATGTAAAGATACTTTTATCTAGAATATTATAATGCAAATACCGCCGAAATCTATTTTTCTCGTAAGTTCTTACTAATTTTTAAAGAATGATATAAAATTTTATAAACATTGCAAGTGGCGATTCGGAGGATAATAAATAAAATAGTTTAAAATATCTGCAATGTTTTCATTCAGTAGGATTAGCGAAGATAAAAATAAAATGGTTGTTTTTCTATACATGGAAGAATTCTTATTCATTGAAAAGATATTCACTATTTAATTGAATGTGATGAAACCTTCACTAAAACCTTCACTAATAACGTTTCATAGTATTTGTGAGAAAAATTTGAGAGGAAATCTCTTCTACAGTTAGATTTCACAGATTCAAAAAACATATTTCAGTTTAATGCATGATTCTGATAGGCAAATTAATGGAGCTTTGATATGACAAATTTGTCACGTTTAGTATTAAAATATAAGTTCAAACTACACAGGAACTAAATTTTTCAAGCATGCTTAGGAATGGAAAATTGTAATTAAGAGCAGGAATGGGAAAGATTGAAATTCATACACATAAAAATACATTCTTTTTTCATTATTCTTATCGATTTATCAAAATGATGAAAAAGTTTTTCTAGAAAAAAGTGCAATCCTGTCTCAGGACGATTCGTCATTCCTCATTCATACATACAGAGTGACTATAAATTATTGTTGAGTGTTTCCTTATAATAAACATTTTATTAGAAAATGACGTAAATATTATATTACATATTTCGTAAGTACAACCGTAAAAGTTTCTTAATAACACCGAACTGTAGCGTTTTCCCTCTCCCTGGTTTCTTGTGATTGAATTTGAACCACGGTAAATAAAAGCACTCTTGTTAGTCTGTAACTGGGAAAGGAAGCAATAAGATCCCTTTTGAGGGTTTTTTCCGTATGGAACCGATCGATCGCCAAAGCTTGTATCTTTATCCTTTGGAAAAATCATTTCATTTCGTCTAGATATCTGTGATAGAATCGCCAAATCTACCGATACTACCTAGCAATCGTCACTAGAATTTAGCGATTCTGTCACAGTCGAACTAACATATAGAAGGAAAAATTGCGCAAAGGGAAACAAGAGACTCATTACCAAATAAGAGAACGAACTCAGGACAAAGGATGGATAAAACAGAGATTTGCATTTTTAAGAATCTAAACTTAGTAGAATGAAGAAGCTCACAAAAATCTGCAAAGCAATATCAAGTTCTAGATATAAATCTGCGTCAGGAGCATCGGGTAGTCGCTGGGATTGAGTGGCTAGGTTACACCACCTTAACTTTTAACTCTCTGTGACAAAGTAGCTTAAGCTGATGACTTATCTTCAAGCACCCGTTCTCAGCGCCCTTCTCTAATTGTGAAACAAAACCAACCCTGAACTAGAATTAAATTCGATGGAAGGTACAGCTCGAATAAATCAACAATTGTTTAATAATATACATTGGACAAGTAATTAACAGCATTACTACAAACTGTGACTTTCTGTGATCTAAGTAGCCTTTGTGGACTGACTTTGTACCTGTCACCCATGACCTTTCTGTGTTAAATTTAATTATTTGAATAGAATTAATTAATCTGAAATGAATTTAATATTACTCTGTGCAATTAAGTTAATATACCGCTCACAACCGATGAGCGTGCGCGCGCATGGTCATGTGACGCAAAATTCTTTCTTTTTTTCAGAACTTATGACTCTGTAGGTACAGTAATTCTCAAAATCTAAACTTCTTTTGCACCATCTTCAATGTAAACCTTTTTTCGTTAGCTAAATACTCAAAATTTCTCCAAGTTCTAAATTCAGGGCTAGCTTTAAAATATAGCGTCTAATTTTTCCTTTCCCGACACACCATTAGACCACTATGTAGGAGACGTACACGAAATGCGACCAGAAGACGCTCATGATTATCCATTACTTGCAAATGATCACGCTATAATGTTGAGTAATGTGCAGCCAAGGATGCGCAGGAACCTAAATGCTCTGGTATGCTCAACTAGTTAACAGATTCTACTACAGATACACCAAGCAAACCTCAAAAGTTCTAGACTGGAAACGTTCCTTAATGATTAGGTGGGAAAGGTGGAACTTATCGAAGAACAAAGAAGAAAAAAATATTTACAAAAGAACAACTATTACGGATATCATAGAAGAAATGACGCAGCGTAGTTAAGGAATGACAGTAACAGTATAAAAATGAAAGCGAAACAAATATGACTATGGCCAACAATTAAGAACATAATAATACAAATAAACAATAATATATAAAAGTGGAGTATACAACATTCGAACCATGCTGATGAATGACGTGTACCAAAATACAAGAGGAACAGATGCTAGAATTATACAAATGTCATTAAACCCCCAATTATTAGAAATATAGTACATCGATGGTCGATAATTGTAGAGCAATTCGGGTCCAGAGAACCTATGAGCTTTTCCAGACGTGCCTGAGGCTTCTCCATAAAGCACCCTTATCTTACCTTACCATACCATTAAAACCCACTACTGCACTTTAGGCTTAGCTGTCATATATATTGAAATAGATATTTACAGAACTCCAAGGGAGACGATGAGTATTCTAATAGATTTTCAGATTTGAGAACTGAGATCTAATCACTTGCAGGTTAAATGCATTTGTTATTGCTTTCAGTGAGATTATTGAAGCATACAAACTGAATAATAATAATTTGACTGCATGCTAATTTTTAAAATCTTTGTGTGTCTTTTTGGTGTTTCTGTGACTATTATTTCAACTTTTAAACTATTTATGCATTGTAATTTTATTATGGTTTAGTGATTGGGACTTTTTTATATTCTTACCATATTTCTAAATATTTTATGACGACTGTATGTAGTCTTTGATTTCTAATAAGATTTTATGTCTTTAAGATGCATTAATACTGCTTTCTCTGCGCATCTGATGCTCATTTGTTACTGTGCGCTCTACAGCAGGAGTTTTCTCTGCAGTGTTCACTTTGAAATAAATAATAACTTTGAACCTGAACTCAAATTTATCATGCTCAGAAAAATCGTACTTTCCTGGTTCCACCACCCAAAACTAGTGTGAGTCATTTCATTTCTGAAGAGAACAATTCCAGGTTTCTAGAAACTACAGAGCAGAAACCTCTCTCAAAAATAAAATTTCATCAAACGGTGATGAATTCAAGAGTGGGCAACCTACATTCAGTATATTCTAGGTATTTTTTTTTTTGTCTCTACTTAATGATAAGGATAATGTAGTAGTGTTTGTTTATCAGATTCGTGCGATGCGTGCGTGGTATTGATATGCATTCAGTGTGTGTGCGTGTGCGTGTGCGCGTGCGTTTAAACAACTCTACAGCAGAGTTTCCCAACCACCATGAGTGTGAGAGTTGCACGAATTTCTGAATAGCAGGTGATGTGGAAGAACCTCGGGAGTTCACAAAATTTGTTTTCTCAAGTTAAGTGTATGAAGAGTAAGAAATTAAGTTATTCTGCTTACGCTCAAAATAAGAAAAATGACATGGAGGCTGTATTTTTCAAACAGCCGCCGATGTTGTAAAGGCAGTAGGACTACTTGACTCGCGTCATCGCACCGATTTTCTTTTTTGTAACTTCTGTTTGTTACCTTTATCTCTACAATAAAACCCAGTAGATGTATTG